>JAOCNA010000030.1:992794-1003388 GCA_026546675.1 Papilio helenus | reverse complement strand
GGTTTGATCTAATGATATGCAGTCTCAACCGCCGTGAAGAAGAATTCGACTCGAAACGGGCCTGGGATGATTTCCTTATTTCTTATGCGAAAAAAACGTCCTTTGGCTGTCGTGTGTGAAATTAAATTGTTTTGTTGTTTGTTTTAGAAAAAACCGAACAACGATAGATATGAAGAAGTTTAGTTTTACATGAAATGAACATAGATAATAAATGTAAAATTTAAAACAAAAATTAATCAATTATTCTTGTTGAACATCACGTTGTAACGCAATAAGAGGCTTCGGTATAGAAAACGTACCATTGAAAAAAATCAATGTTCAGGTGGGCTGTCGTCCTTATAATCTGCATGCATTCAGCACCAGATTGAGGGTTAAGATTTGCTCATTTGTATTCAAGTCGGGAGCCACGCGAGCTAACCCGACGCCTGTCCGGAGCTGACGGTTTTCAGCCTCGACGGCTCTTAAGTGCCCCGAGATTCTATTAGACTATCGCTGTTTTACGATTACGGTTCTCTTTAAATTAAAACAAAGATGATCTTTTGAAATAAACTTTCTTCTTGGTTTGTCGTCTTCCTAGATTAATAAAACCTACATATGACTTTAATGTACAGTATCAACAAATGTGATTACTAGTCACAAAATTGTGTTAACTTTTATCATTCTGTTTGGAACCTTTTTGTACTTCAAATACTAAAAATAATTTGTTTCATGTGTTGTCAATGAAGGCAAGTGAATTTAGAACCAATACACAAACACGGAAAAATGTTCAAACCCAAAATTACATCACAACACATTTATAAAAGTCGCAGGACTCCCCGCGTATAATTACGTTGGCGAGGAAGGTGCTTCATAAAAAAACTTCTAATATACTTAGTTTGTTTTTGTTTCGTAAATTATTATCGAGTGTACGTGCGGATTCGGGAAATGAGAGGAAGTTGTGGAACATTCGGGAGAGGCGCGGGAGGGCGCATCTATAAAAAAAAACTGTTGAAAATACGTCGAGTCACGTCCGACCTTACTGGAATTACGCAAACACGTGAGTAAGAATGAATGAAGACTGTCAGAAAGTTTGTAAACTTCCAAGTAAAGATCTGAATGAAAAAGATGTTGGAAGGTTTTTTGATTTGATGCAAAGAAAGGGACGAAAATTTATGTCGTCAAAGTTGGACGGGAAACGGCACCCTAGACGAATGTAGAGCAACCAGATTTTTAAATTACTTCAATAGAACAAATATATTAATAATTTGTTTTTTCAATGTTGACAAATGATCACGTGAAGGTAAGTCGATTTAATACAACTAGTAATTTGCATTAAAATGTTCTAATTTATTGATTAAACGGTAACAAAACATTGTATGTATCGAGTCAATTACTAGATATTTAAGAACAATTACACGTCAAAGGCGTAGTAATTTTCCTTGAATTATAAATGTTATCAAATTACTGGGCTCCTTAGGTTAAGGCATTAATTATGCTATTGACAGGTATGGCTTTGATAGACAATATTTGAATTTAATTGATAGAACCATATAATACGAAGAGAAATGTTTTAACAAAATATTTTCAAAAATCTTTGTTGTACTTGTAAAGCAAAGTTCGTAAGTTCTCTATTTAAGTTTTATTGACGTACTAAAACTGTACATTTTAGTATAAAATGGGGTCATTTACTTGATCTGTAAGCTTAGAATTTGGCTACAAACGCGCACGTATGTAGTACAACGCTCTCTCCTAAACTAAGTTTCCTCTCAAACGGGGCAAATAAAAAGGCAACTTTTTACATCAAAACTTTATTTTCGCGTTCGCCATCCTGATTTGTACGTGAGTCCAACTATCTTTCACGCTGATTACAATGTGGAAAATATCTTTTTTTATGTCTAAGCAATTTGAACGCAGATGTTAAATGCTGTATAGTGGTAAAGCCACGCATAATCTTAACTGTTATTCAATGTTTCAACTCCTTCAATTGTGCGCAACCTGATTTCCGTTCATGACATGTTTTGCAAAAATACATCAGTGGAAACGTACCTTTATACAAGAACTGCATTTTGAGTTTTACATCCGGCGCCGCAGCGTCTCAATTACGCAATATTTTTCATTTGCGCTCGATAACCCGAGAACGTGTGGTTTTACGTACTGTTTTAAAAGTAATGATTTTTTTTATTAATTCTATTTCAATAATAGTTTATCGTCGTAAATTTTGTTAAAGCACGAATTTTAATTTCGACCTAAGATACATAGAAATAACATTTGAACCATTAATGAAGTTTTTGTTGGAAAATTACTAGGTTTTATTTTCAATAGGTATAAAATAGTTTGCATGCTGTTTAGCTTTCTTTATATTATGTTTTAATTTGTACGTGTACTTAGTTTAATAATTTTACCTTTTTGACACTAAATATTAAAACATTAATTCGTCACGTAAGTGAAATGGAAGCATTTCTGAAACAATATCTATCGCAAAGAAGTGGAGGGACCAATGACGGCTTAGTGCAGTTCTATTGGAGCGTTACGTTGGCCTTTAGCGAGAGTTCACTGTAAGTGGATTTCTAACTTGTTTCATTTAAAATTGCAAGCAATGTGCTGCTAAAGTGTAGAATTCACTTCTGGAATGTTCCACACATTGTGTGTACAAATGAACGTAATTAGTAAATGAGAGTTCTATTGTATGGAAAAGTTACATGTATT
Source organism: Papilio helenus (assembly GCA_026546675.1). Lineage (NCBI taxonomy): Eukaryota > Metazoa > Arthropoda > Insecta > Lepidoptera > Papilionidae > Papilio > Papilio helenus. The sequence goes on along the minus strand of JAOCNA010000030.1, from coordinate 1,000,703 downwards.
ATATTTTTCAGATAGAAATAAGTATATAAATATTACGATACAAGTAAAACGCCTTATTCATATAAGATACTATCTTTCGCCCGTGGCACTGTCTGCGTGGAATTAAAAAACAAAAGTAAGTAGCATATGTGTTATTCCAGAGTATGCTCTACATCTACGCCAAATTTCATCGAGATCCGTTCAGTCGTTTAGGTGGCAAACTCTAATAAACATCCATCCATTCATTTATCTAAACTTTTGCATTTAAAACGTTAGTAATATTGAAACGTATATTGACGGTGATTCCATTTAGTAGTCGGCCACAGTGCCAGCTCTACATTATTGTATCCCTTATATAAACAACTAAATACGATCCTAACCTCAATTCACATATTCCTTAATGAGTCAGTTATATAATGTAGCGGTTAGTTTGAGAGTGACACACAAAGAACGTTTTGGGGTTCCGCGTCGCATCAACGGCCATTGTGTAAAAGTCGCATCGGTAATGGATTAGCGGCCGGTCACAATGGTCACAGCGAGATGCTACGCTCGGAAATTGGACGAAATTGACGCGCCGCGGTCGGCTGAATTTCACTCTATTATTGGCCGACCTCTATTGATATCTGTATGAATCTAGTTTGTACGACCGTGTGTCGCTTTGATGTTAATTAAATTACGATGTTCCTTTGTTGTATATTGGGATACGTTTAATAGTAGCCTTTGAAGATTATTGGAGCTTTGTTACACAGCCATGCCGTTTTAAAAGTCCAGTACAGTTTTGTATAACAAAGAAGTCTTTCGTGTTAAACCATTACGTGATATTTCCCAACACTTGCATAAAACATTTAAAAATTCAATTTTAATGGTTCTTCTAAAATATAAAATAACATTCAATGTATAGATAACATGTAAGATAATTTCGTAACAATTATTGCTAAAAGTAAAGATCCGTAGTAGTCAAGAATAGCGACGTTTTTAAAGTCATCACTAAAGATGGATGTCTTCGGACCACAGTGTAATTACTTAACATCGGAAAAACTGCGGGGAAATCGATCTTAACGTAAAAAAACTTTGCTTTTGGTTAAATTGGGTTCTATTTTGGTTTTCAATATTTTTACAGTAGAAATAATAAATGTTCTTTAAAAGCTTTAAGGTTATTTAATAATTCGTTATGAGCGTTCAATTTTAAACAATTTAATAAAAAAAAATTGTTGCCAAACACCACATCGTGTTCTTTGTATGTTTTGTGCTTCATTACTTCTGTTATCAATTTGTCATCTATTCTTCCCAACACTTTATTGCAAAATATCTCGCGTAAAAACAAATACTAAGCACATAAAACAAAATTGGGTTACGCATAGTACAGTTACCGGCAACTTTATATCCATTTGGCAATAAATTATCCATTAACGAATGTCCATAAAGTGGAACGGAACATAAAATACGTAGATTTTAGCTGAAAAAATTTACAAATAATCTATTGAATGTATCTTTATGTATAACATTTTAACGATAGGATTGTTCGCGTCTGTGAAAAATACCTATTAAATTACATGCATACATCCATACATCTAAACTTTCACATTTATAATATTAGTAAGATTGTTAATTCTGATATTTCATCTAGGAAGGTTATTTAGTTATAGTACCAGGGTTTCATAAGCTGCCAATAAGTTGGCGGGACAGAGATCGGGGACGTATGCGGACTATTAACTGTAAGAGGCAGGGCGACGGTCCCTTATGTTTTATGAACCTTTACCCCGACCGTATGTGTGGATATATTTTATTTGAAACGTATTCCGAACGGAATTTTCCATTGCGACGAAAAAAATGCATTTCTCGTGAAAATTTGTTTATAGTAAAAAGTCAATTGAACATACGCCATTTTTGGTTGGACATACGTCGTAAATAATGAAACAGTATAAAATTAATATAATTCTTAAAACCACATAACTTTAGTTTTAGTGCTACTTATCGTATAGTTCTATCAAATAAAGTTTTTTTCCATTATCGGAAAACATTCGAGATGGTTTGAGACGCGACAAATAAAATGTTTGAGTGCCAACAAATAGGATTCCCAAGATAAGAGCGTTGCTAGATTCAAATCTAAATTATATATTTAGTTATGTATATTTATATAGATTTAACTAAAATAAGCCAGTGATTGTTATTATAGACATATGTAATGAGTTAGAAGGCTGCAAATGCGTTATCTACCTTCAAAGGATATGGAAGTTATACAACAAATGATACTTCCGTTTCCTATTTATCCCGCCAAATTCCTTTTCCCTTTCCTTACTAAAAAAGAATAATTAAAACGGCTCTGTTATCGATTTTAATATATTAACTTGTAAATACTTACTGCACTGGCGCAGCGACCCAAAGTGGTTATTGGCCTTGAGACCGCCAACGTTGCTGGTCGATTTTAGCTCGAAAAGCCAGCTCCACGCCATGTCGCCAGCGGTATCAGGTAAGCGGTAACTTGTATATAAGGAGAATATATTGAAAAAACAAATGTAGAATTTCAAAATGCTTCGTCGCCATTCAGTAAGTAATTCGCGGGCTTGTGTAGTGAGACGGTGGTGCTGTATACATTATGTACAAGCCTTAACTACCGCTGCGTCGTATTTCTTCGAAATCCTCCTGTAGGCCACTTTTCCATTTCATTCCCTCTACGCGCTCGCACAAATACGTAATAGTGTGTGGCCTCACTGACAGCGGGCGGTTTTAAATAAACAGTATTTTAATCCCAGTTAAATATTAAAAATAACAAAACTTAATTTTACCCAACGTGCAACACCAAGCACATTTACACATTTTATATCAAATGGTAAAAAGTTTAAATATTGATTCTAGTTCAATATCCGTGCGTCACTCTTACTTCGTTACAAGAAAGAGACAGTGACATGTGTCACATAGAAAGAAAGAGGACAGCTAAGTATTGGACGCCTACAAATAGAAAATAGCAATATGTTTTAACAACAATTTTAAAAGAAATTAAAAACGAGGTATATCGCTACAAGTGTGAACCCACCTTTATATTGCCCGCTTCAACTTCCATTATCTTGTTACATATATTGAATCGCTTTTAGTTTTATGCGTAACATTTCATTTGCTTGTAAATAATATATGAAACGAATCGAGACGTATCTAACTTGTCGAACGATATTCATTAATATTTCTCTCAATATTACATTGATATTTTAAATGTTAACAGCACGTTATACCTTTGAATTATTTCTTCAAGTACATTTTAAGGTCATTAGGGTTGTCATCGACTAGGCACTCCATGACGCTGGTTCACTGCGGCTTGCATGATACTTTCTAGAATTTAAAGAAGAATAGAAGAATGCAGGTTTCTTCACCTTATTTTCTTTTACTATAATATTTGTTAACAATTAAATTAAATGTTAATACTTAACTAGCTCGTAAAAGTTTTAATACTGTAAATTCGTTCAAATAGCTTAATGTGACAATAACGATTAGAAGGCCGCCATCTTAAATGCTCAATTCACATAATGTTCTTAACTATTTTAAGAGTGTAGAAAAACATACAACCTAAGAGCGTGCGTACACCTGAAACTAAACTATCGCACAACTGTTTAGTCGCGTTTTGATCATTTCATCATCATCAGGTCATTAGATTGATTTGACAATCGCAAAATAGTTGTACGATAGTTTAGTCAAGGGTGTGCGCCCGCTCTAAATTCTTTCTTTTGTGCTTGATATAATATTAGACTGTTTATTGAAGTCGCTTAATCATAAGACGGTCGAATCGACCCCTCGGTTAATGGACAATAAATACCCCATTATCACACAATAGTGACATCTATCGGTAGTTCATAAACATTAATATTACAAAGATTTTTTGTATTAAAGTTTTACTTTGGGATTATAGACCTCCTGTAAATTTGTAGATTGTACATAATACACAAATATAATTAAAATAAAATTGGTAATAATTTAATTATTGAATTTAGTGGACTGTCTGTGCACTAGATGGCGGTAATTAAAGTTTTATGTATTTAAAAATGAATTAAAAAATAATTTAACGTTAAACTTATTACGCGATGTAATTACCGCAAACAAGCAATTGTGGGTCAACGTCGGACGAATTACGGAGATTTACAGAATGGAAACATTCGTTTAAAAACATCATCCGTCGACTGACGACCACTAATTATTTCACTACAAATGACAATCAATTCTCATCTATAAAGCTTTTAAATCAATTATTTCTTTCTGTATTTTAAATACAAAAATATAAGAAAATACAAATGTCAGTGTTGGAATACACATGCCAGTTCATGAAACAGTACAAGTCAATGTTACGCTTCGCAACAATCTTTACGCCCCTCACATTGTATACCTATAGCTAAGTATTCAAAGTCAAGCCGTAATTGGATTACCATAAACAATCATTTTTTTAAATTATCAACCCATAGCGGGATTTAAGAAATTGATAGCGCCATCTGTTGACCACAAAAAACTTTATTGAATTATCCGTGACAGTACAAGGAAGATACGGAAATATTAATCCATGCGATAAACATTCATCAAAAGAGATTAAAAACTCAAAGCCAGGGTTATTGCGTTGATCAACAATATATTATGGAAAAGGTATTTTTTAATGTAAATTAATTGTTGGCAAAAATACTACATTATCAAAATCTTTGATAAAAGTTCAATTTCTTACCAAAGATGTCCCATAAACAAACTCCTTGTTATCTCTGCCTGTCCCTTTTAAGACCGTTATTGCTTCTTTGTTTCCATTTTAATGATCGCAGTCTTTAACCTTCGTTAAGTACGTTTAAAGTGTTAACGAAACAATAAAAAACAGAAAAGGCTCTCTATGAATCCTATTTACATGTAGATCTAAGTATAAATGCAAAGGTGTGGCTCACCTTACCACACCTGCACAGATGTACTTAATCTGTGCATAGTATTGAAGTATTTATAGGCTCGGTAATATAGAGACGTTTAACATTTAAGAACGTATCTCATCTTAGTTTGAAACCTCTTTCGCAAGCAAATACTCAAAACAAATTAACGATTTAATAGTTATTAAGTTTAACCTGCCCTTGTCCGTACGAAGGGTCGGCACTGTATGTGCTCTTCCATACTTCCGTCATGTCTGAATTCACTCCCTTCTTAAGCATATCCTCTTTCATAAAATTCATTTGTATTTTCTTCAGTCTTTATTTGTTTACTTTCTTGTTTATGTCCTCACCATCTCGCCGCATATGTCCATACCACGTTATCCTTTTGTTTCTCAACTTTTATATAACAATTAAAATCGAATCAACTGCATTCCATCGCATTCAATCCATCTGCTAATAATTTCTACCTTATCATTAAGTAAGCACACAAAGTGGGGCCTTTTTATAATCAAAATATAATTTGAAAATCAACTTTAAACCTAATGTAGGGATAAAACCAAAATCAGTTTCCACGACGGTACCAATTTTTTTTTATTCAATTTCGGTTCCAGAATTAGAAGTGCCTAAGAAACACCGACAATGACACAGGTAGACCTATAATTACCTCCCCCTCCGTTCCACCTTCCCCCCGTACCCAAATTACTGTACCAACCATTAACCACTATGCGAGGCTTATAAAAAAGCTCGAAAGAACAAAAAGTCATATCTCGACCGTACCAATGACGGACTTTGCATTCCAAACAAATGAATTTCAACTTTAAACTGTTGACGGCTGGTTTCATTTTTAGATGCACAAAGCTATTATAGAGTCATGCAGCATTAGACATATGATTTGTAATGATTTTAAAAGCACGAAAAGTTTTTTTTGAATTTCCGTCTTCACATTTATATCTTCAATTTTTTTCCTAATATTTTATCAGTAGGTTATTTTTAATTATTTTTTTAGATTCTCGAATTTACTAGTATTAATGTGTTATATACGGTTTTCGTCAGATTTTTGTCAGAATTTCTATTCAGTTGTCAGAATTGATGTCAACTTTATTTATATATGGTCTCTAGCTGTACTAGTATTTTTAAAGCGCTCCAGCAGCCCACCTTTTCTTTTATCTGTAATTTATAAACTTTATTGCAGGATCTTAATCCATAAAAAACTTTAATGACTGTGTTCATGACTTTAATTAAGACGGTCTCGTGTATAAGTTGTGTTCTGTTTATTTTCATAAAAGGCAAATATTTAATGCTTTTGTATGACCAATATTATATTTATGTCAATGTAATAAAATGTAACATTTGTGCATTTTTTTAGTATTTATTATTCATTACTAGCTGTTGCCCGCGACTTTGTCCACGCAATATTAAGATAAAAAAGTAATCTATAATATGCTCGTCTATGTTAGCTACCCTCCAGTAAAAGTCCGGTCGATATCGGCCCAGCCGATTCGGAGATTACCCGGAAGTAACGCGGCTTGCGGACAGACAGACAGACAGACAGACAAAAAGTGCGATTTTTGTTATCAGCAAAGCCAATAAATACATCATCTTCCCGAAATCAGGAATTTTTCTATTGATATTACAGACACTCTAATTTTATTATATGTATAGATAAGAAAGTTTGAAGTAATGAAATAACTTTTGCAATTCGTAATGGGAGTAAGATTGTTTTTTTTTTATTAATAGAAGTTTTATTTGTAGTTTTTAACTGTACATTGTAATGTTAATTACTAATTTTAGTAGTTCATCTATTATTAAGTAGTTGCAGCAACTATAAAAATTAAAATATCCACTAAAAAAAGAAACCCACTGGTAAACCATAAAACTATTCGCAATATTTAAAAGCAAACAAAATTAGATGAATTTACGATCGAAAAAAAAAACACATAGTCATTAAATTATACTTTATAAAATGTTTATTAACTTTAATAATCGGCGGATTTTACGACTGGAGACTATAAGAGAGCCGCAAATTGCTAGATTGTTGGGGCCAAATTAATCGTAATGAACATTGCACATTTATAGCTATCCTTTGTTAATTATACATTTAAAAAGTCGTCAATAAGGCCTACGTTTTACATTACATTTTAACATAGGTATTTCTTGTGCTAATGGATATAGGTTTTTATTACTTTTAGGCATATAAAAGTCATTTATTTAATTCTATAGTTGACTCCTCCAAGGTTGTTTTAAATACGTACATTGTATTTTTTATTCACAATAAAACTATTTTAATGGATAACATTCTAGTAATTTCACAGCAATTGAATCAACGTTTTGCTTAAAATAGCTCATTTTAGTTGTCTTTATTTGAAAATTTTCACTGATTTGTATAAAAAGATAGGTGTTTTTTGGCAATGCAAGCTTAAGTCTATCACTAATATTATTTCGTAAAGTCTTCACCAAACCAAAATCATGAGACACAAAATAAAGCAGCTCATAGCATATCTATTTGTATACTTCAGTAATTTTTTTTGTAATCAATATAGTTTTATTTTTTCATAAAAAAATGTCCAATCTATTTATATCAGTTGAAAGCAACATCTTTAAGATAAACCATAGCAATAGGCACTATCTGGAACTGATTCTACGCATACACTATTAAAGGACGATAAATAAAGTGAAATCGAACATGCTAATAAGAGCTCGTGATTCCAGCAAGCCACCTCGGTGGCTTTAATTGTCACTAGGCACTAAATGGGCACCAAGTGGCACCAAATATGGGCTCCACTGAATGGTGAGAGTCACGCCTAGGGGCTAACCGATCGCGTTGAGTGGGAAATATGGTGTTAGGTCGGGAAAGGGTGGATGTTCGATTTCGCTTTGACTTTTTGTTAGCAATTTTATTCTTACAATATACCTGCATTTATAATAATACTGCTTAATAAAATGTTTATTTTCTTAATATAGTAAGAAATAGCATTTTAGTATAGGCAATAAAATATATACACAAAATGATACTTCATTAGAACGTATTAAAATCTCACTATAATACTTAA
>JAOCNA010000030.1:958329-970450 GCA_026546675.1 Papilio helenus | reverse complement strand
AATAAGAAACAATCATGGCGTTAGGGCGAGGTTGGATCGCCCAGGGCGTTGATATAAAGGGGCGCTTTGTGTTAAGTCATTAATGCTGATTGTATTGTGATTTTGGGCGTTGTTTGCGGCTAATCTATAATTAATAATTACTTCGGATCTCAAGTCGACCCTTACATTGTAACGGTCCATCAATACCCAAGGGTACAGTTATATTTTGGTTAATAATGTGTTGATTTAATGATACCGCTTGTTAAATTTGAACCATAAAGTTATTATGATCTTAACCTATACGATAATATTAGGCCATTAGCCTTTTCATAGTATATTCGATGTTTACCGTTTGAATAATAAAATATTACAAAAACAAGTACAATCATAACAGTCGAAGTCTAGATTTGAAATTAAAGCATTAGGTAAAAGTTTTTTTTAGAAAATATTTTCTATAGATTCCTTTCGCACGAAACTGAGTTGAAGTTACCAATTTGTGTTGAAACTCACGTCCTTGTATCCCACGAGGCGTTTGCTTGAAGTACGCAGGCTACGTGTGTTCGGAATAGAAAACACACGAGTGCGTAACACGTTATTGTATTGACGTGCAAGATCAAATGGCGATACAAAAGATAGATTAATAAGTAATTTATGATTTAAAATATTTAGATATGAGTCTTGTCTTTCCTACAAAGTTGGCTGTATTTTTGTTTCCAACATAATCTTCATTCGAGTTCTTTTAACTATACCGTTTAGTTTCAGATAACATACATGTTATAAATTAAAAATTAGTTTAACAGCTTGACTATATTTCTCTATGTTTACAGATATAGTGTGTTAAATGTTCCCCTTAAAAATATTTCAGCAAAATAAGCATCACATAAACTCTTAGATAAAATGTGTTTACTAGCAGGAGACGACAAAAACACAAATGACTGTTTACTGGTGTACGACGAGGAAGAATTTGATTGAATAATGTATCGGTATGAGTGAGTAGCACACCTCGACCGGCCGATCAATCATAACAACATATTGTTTGGCTGTATGGGATAACATAACACATCAGTTGGAACGTAAATTTATGAGGGTTCATGCCATTATTGATGAATTTCATGCAACATTAGCGGACTGATTGGGCTCTCGCACAAACCAATACGAATAAAAGTTTCCCCTTTAAAATATAAATTTTGTTTACATTTATAAATGTAGAAATTGTATTACCTAATATAGATAAATCTCTTCGCCACTTTTTATTCATCCATCATATTAGTAGAGATTTACAAATTACTCTATAAACATAGTTGTTTGACTTATCTTGGACTGTATTTGAATCTATGTAGCGTTTTCGTAGCTTTGTAGACATTTGTAGCTATTCGTAGCATGCGAGCGGCATTGTTCAACCAGTAAGCGGAAAACGGCTTGCTTGAAGTACTATCTTATTTCTAAGTATTTACTATAAAAGGCAATTAACTATAGGTAATTGTTTAATAATTAAAAGATTTGTTATTACGTGAAAATTTCGATTCCGAATTTTAAATCACCTTAATTTTTCTCTCGAACATTTCGCTTAATTAGAATGTTTCCATCGGTGCTTTTAAAATCGACATTCTAGAGTAAGACTTTCAGTTCATAACCGTCCATTGAAGCGTCGAGAAAAGAGCTTTCTTCGAAGTGAATCGCTTCAAATTGCTTCACGGTAGCTTCAGACTGGCGAAGCGCAAAATTTCAATGTTCAGTTGATTCTATTAATTAACGATGCTGTGCTCGCCCTATCGCGCCAACTGTGAATAGCCAATTACACCGATAATTGGAGGTCGCGCAGGTGCCTTGAGACAAAGACGGACTGCACGAGGGTGGGGAGGGGAGGGGGAGGTGTCGCACGTCATCAATGTCTTGTTACACCCTGTAGGAACACAGATCATACTCTATGCAATGCTTCATTGTCACGTACACTGAATAGTTTTATGCAACAATACATACGTACGTGTATTGTATTCCGTATTGTTATTAGAAAACAAAGACGTAATTATTATGGTACTGTATGAGAATTAATGATGTATTGACATTGTAGTATAAAATTAAGTTATGTATTTAAGTGGCTCGATGTTGTTTATATTATTTGAACTGCATGTTATAGTCACAAAGTGACACGTTGTTATGTAGGTTATAATATGTAGTAAGACTGGGAATTAAAATACAAAAATCATTGCCTACCCACATTAGTTTTTTCAGTGCTTAATTTTTCGCAATTCGACACTCATCAATAGATATTAATTATCCTCTGGAACTGTGACGTGTTGAAATTGAATACATTGTTGTTCATGGCGTTATAATAAAGTAATGGAGGTCAGTTAGCATTACGAGGATAATAGCAAATGCCATTATAGGGAATAGATATGAGTGTTTATGATATTTATAGAGGTTTCGTTAAAAGCGTTTGAACATATAGCTTAAAGTTTTGTTTATTAACCTATTTGTTATTTGTATATCAACGATGATGAAAGCCGCGAGTTTTTATTTTCAATGCGTCTAGGTAAATTACAAACGGGCTACATTTGCAATCTGTCGTTGATAGGTTGACGTATTTAAAACCGATTTTTTATTCCTTTTGTATTCAATTTATATTAAATTTGTGTTATTTAATACAGGCTTAAAATGTTCGTGTCATACGCAAATAGATTTGCTAATTGAAAAAAAAAATCTTTAATTTTATTCATCAGAAGGAACATTTTAACTGAAAAACTAGAGCAAAGAAAACAGAGTTTCCTCCTTTAAGACGTACTTGAAAGAAAAATAAACTTTTAGTGTTGAAGTCTAGTGACTTCTTTCAAGGAATTTATTCAGAGACGTTAATTTCACGTCTATTTCTTCTTATTTATTTAATTAAAATGTTACTTTTGAATAAAGGATGTCGGCGTTTCGATATACTATATTGATAATTACATTTCACTGGATTTTAAAAGGCTTTGTTGGAGCGAGACAGCACTCTATGTGCGTAATTAAATTTCGAGTGAATTGAAAAATTTCACGTGACAGCGACGAGCAGTTGAAATTGCTATCGGCAGTGCATTTACGTCGGGGGCAGCTTCATATACAGGGTTTAATTAATGCCCGTGAATTAATCCGGCCAGTGGCGGAGGTACGTTTTCGGAGCTTGTCATTGTCAGCGTTCGTTAGACGTGGTCTGTCGACGGCACGGCCCACTATGACCCCCTCGGAGGGTCAAACTCGAACTGACAAAGGCCAAGCTTTGACGACCCGACCATCTATGTTACCGTGAAGCGTGTCAATCGATCGCTACTCGATTTATAGAGCATGTTGTTTAATAGAAATACCATCTAAGTCAAGAAACTCGCTCGCCTCGTATCTACGGATTCACTTCGGTCTCGTCGCAAATTTGTATTTGGAAACAAAGGACTATCGAGTTCCATGAATCTTGGAACCGTTATACAGCGTTTGTTTCTACTACATTGAATAATATAAACTAAAACTTGTGTATTGTATGTGTTTGAGATATAATTAGAATAAGTAAAGGAAACCGTCATAATATTCATTTTAGATTCTTCTACCAGTCTTATATTACGATCAAAAACATCTTCAACTTAATGTTATAGTCATATTTATCCCTTAATTAATATTATAATGTCGTGATCCGAATGAGCTGAGTTCTATTGTTTCAGGTTTCCCCCTCAGCTGTCAGCGCGGCTCACATCGTATTCACCACAATTTCGGGTTCACTAATCTGATAAGCTGCTCATGGGCAACGAAAATCGTTTTAAAGTAAAGGCGTCTATTGAAGCTGTAACGCTTTTTTAGTCAAAAAATAATTTACATCACTAATATGTAAACGTATAATATTGTAGTTGAACAAGTTAAGAAGTTGAAGTAAAGTGAAAACGATATTTTCCATAAGCCAGTTAATGTTTAAATACTGCACTAATATTCCTTCATATTTACGGTTGAGAATAACCTTTATTCTGGACTAATAACAATTCTTCGTTCATATTACGACTAGTTTCGACCTACATACGGAGGAAAATACAAAACAAAAATAAAGTTACGTAAAATGAAAAAGGAAGTGGAATAAATTGAAGTAGAATTGGGCTGGAGCAAGTATGTGTTCATTTCGCGTGTAAAGAACGTGAATAGACAACGGACGGACGTTTGTGACGATATACCGCATGCGCTGGGCCGCTGCCAGGATTGAGTTCCATCCTGCTTTATCTAAACGAACTGAAACTAATATCATATTAACAGTATCTTTTAAAAGATTGGAAATTTTTGTTAACGTAAAAATGTTATAGAGTTTATTTTTAAAATTGCAAACGACCAGCGACTTTTTATGAACATCCACTTAGAAGAATTGTAGATGCGATGCCGACCTTAGAGTAAAGAGGTACTCTATCAATTTGAAGGACCATAATTAGTATCAATTTGGAAATATCGTGGTTACTGCGGCTGATTTTGTATTAATGTATTTACAACACAATCGTCTTACGTAGCCACAACAAAAGAGATCTTACACACAAAACGTTTTTGTAAAATGAAAACCGCAATATTTAATAGGGACATTAAATGATGACAAAATAAAATTATTGCACAGCGTCTGCTCGCTACTGAGATAGGAATCCGCTTTAAAACGCACAAACCGACCGAGTACCTAGACATAAATTACGGCTCTGTCTCCCAAACAATCCTTGAGCTTTTAATTGTTTACAATAAAAACTTTACTACGACCAGGTGTTCTACGGCACGTTATATTGATAGGAACACTAAAGCACTTGTACAAAACATTTACTGTTATGATAAAAAATCAATTCAAATAAATATTTAGATTTAAATTTAAAAAGAAGCTGAGTTACAATGGGTAGTGAAATTTAATAGTTACGCAATGATCGTCGGCCACTTAGGGTAGGACTTGTAGATCTGATAGCAATAATTTAGTCAACGACAGACTAGTCAAAAACTGACAATAGCTTTCGATAAGTCACAGTATTTGTTGTATTTATTTCTATACATTTTTACACATTTTGTTAGTTCTACAATATCAGTATTCGAACGTCACTTTGTTTAGGGGCATCAGTGCATATTACACGGTATATTAAAGCGATATTTGCACTTAGCCATTATCTATCATCATTCTATTTTGGTGCCATTTTCATTAAGCGTCATTAAGGAGTGAAAAGTTTCTGAAGACTCCTCTCACACCGTGCGCCTCGGAACCCGGACCCCTGTCACAAGTGATTAATTTACGTGGCTCACTGAATGCGCTTGCCTTTTTTCAACAGAATATGAATAACTGGAAATGTCTCGTATGGAACTGCTATCTTAGTAGAGTAATAAAAAATTACCAATTTTAATAATCTCAAGACAAAGCAATCAAATAAAATTTCTTAACAAAAATGCATTTTTAAAACGCCTTTATTTTTGCTGTCGTTATACCAATTTAGGTGTTAATCAATGTTCTTTTTTCACATTTAGCTAATAAAATAAACAGCAAAATAATAAGATTTTCTAATAAAAAGCCACTACCAAGAATAAAAATATACAACGTTTTACAAATTCAGTACAATTTGTGAATTCAGAATGTAAAGTGTGCTTCACCGGGGCACTTCTGGTATCTTTCCTTAGATTGTGAGGGAACGAGGGCGTGGGGGAGGAGTGTCGAGGGGAGGGGAGGGCCACGTGACACAAGGTGTCACTCTGGACGTCCCCGCTACAATACAGCCATTCGTCAATGTTTGTTTTGCTTATCTTTGTTTCCAGTATTTTGTTTATTGTTGCGCTCAATTTTGTTTCCCATCTTGTTTATCTTATCAACAATGAGCTCGGAGGAAATTGAATATCGACAATTATTCTGTTTTAGTAAAGGTCAATGGAAGAATAAATTCCTTTCCATGTTTCAAATAGAAGAGTTAACTATGCTCTTTATTAAGTCTGCTATTGAAAATCATTTCTACTACACTGTTTTAAGATAATACTTAGGGTCAGAAAGGAGATCAGATGCCTTCCCTTTTAGAAATTAGAAAATTGTAAAATAGATCCAAAAACTACTCCTTGTTTGACCATATTAATGTAGCTGACTTGTCGACCTACCTGAGATCATCGACTGGTAATGCCCATGGTAAGACTAAATATCTATGTAAATGGAGAATACGTAATAAATTTTGTTATTTAACAAATACATCATATTCTTGGTGAAGTACAACAATAACGCAAGTTATCTGCGGTGCTATTAAATTCAATAATGAATCAATGTTCTAACGGGTGCGGGTAATGACAAAGTTAATTCGAGTGTGCGCCGGCTCCGGGATCGAACCCGGGACCCGATTTAATCGCGCCATTGATTGTTTAATGACATCGACACCGACCCGATTCCTATCTTCGTCCTGTTCTCCAGTTTAATTACTTAATTTGAACCACGGCGTCGGTTTGTTTTCGATAGACCAAAATATTTTCTTGGATAGATATTTGTTGGTTATTAGTGACTATTTTACATAAGATTAAACCAAAGTAGGTATCTAGAGTTAAAAAACTTGACAAACACTAAACTTAGCAATTGCTTCCTTAGATGTAAATCATTTGCATGTAAATTCTGTTTAACATAAAATGGTTATAGAAACGTAATTAAAAATATTTAAAAATACTCGCTAAAATGGAGTCAACATCAAATATACAGAATGTACGGAGTTATGAATCGGTAAATCCAACCGCCAAGTTTTATTAGCTCTATTGTTATTGATAACTAACTCTCTATTTCAGTTCAGATAATGCATTGATCAATCAAAAACATTTTACGTATACATCGGCGGCACGGCGACTGCGGGGAGGGAGAGGAGAAGGGGAGCGCTGTATTTTCCATATTTCCATTATCCGAATCATACTCGATAATAACTATTGGTTTTGGCACGCGCTGATGCAACTCTATCGATAATATTTCACAATCTAATTATTCAAATTGGAACGAATATTAACGTTCATTAGCTTATTTTTAATCATGCCTCTATATTTGGGTAAAAATTACTATAAACTAATACAAAAATATGAACCGGAAATATGTCACAATAATTACATTTGAATATAATTTTTTCAGATGTATAATAATGTTAAGAGACGATTAATTTTATCTATTTGAAGAACATAAGTTTACGAAACATAATGCAATAACTTACTTCAATATAGAATACTAGAGCTAAGTTGTTTTCAAGTAAATTATCGATTAATGTAAAGGTTGCAGCGATGCTTTAAAGTCAGGCATACATGTAGCGCACTAAATGTCGAATACTTTGATAAAGGTCACCGCATCATTTATTAGTCGAGTAAGTGCGCACACTTGAAACTAAACTATCGCACAACTGTTTAGTCTAGATTTGATTCCTATGAGCTTATATGGTATGCAAACTACTCTATTTTTAGTCGTGCAATTAAACAGTTGAATTGGCTGCGAAACAATCGACAATCGCACAACAGTTGTCGCGATAGTTTAGTCAAAGGTGTGCGCTCGATCTAAGTGTCGGTGCACGGGAATTCCTTATCGATTTTACATTGAATTAATAATTTCAAGTTTATAGATTTTCTTAAAGCTTTGTTCTAATTTTAGACCTTACATGAATCATTCGTGAACATTAGATAACTTTTTATAGATCGTAAAGTGTGAAAATTATTTTGTTAATGGTATCAATAAATCCGTGTCATAATATACTTTATTGTCGCTACAATGTTGAGAATGGCTATTAGTTTTAATAGATAATTTAATATCTTGCGGCGTTGACGAGAGAAACGCTATTGTGTGCGTAACATTTAACGGTTTTCACTTAAAAAAAAACAACTAATATTGCCTCCAAATACATTGGAAAATAATCACAATTACAATACTTTTAAATAAGACAAAATTCCTTTAGAGATTATGCGTTGAAGCTAAAAATATCTCATTAAATCGTTGAATGAAAAATGTTTGTAACGAGAATGGAAACTGGTAAAAACTCTCCCTTCCTTCCGTGAGTTGCAGGAATTACTCAAGATTCCGTGAGAATTGTGGTGCGTCTCGTGCGGGCGGGCCATCAGGCATGCGATATTCCCACTTATTATTTATTAACTGGTCATAAGTGCTGAAGTGTGTTACATTCATAAGTCCGGCGGAACGTGTGCTGGCCGCCTTATAAATAATGCAACGTATCAGCGCCCGAGAGCCTTTCCAGGACTCGATAGCGTGTCTTTTACTTTGAAGATGATACGGTTAATAATTTTTGGGAAGAGTACACGCTTTATTGGACGGATTTCTTAAAAATATGGTTTATATTATTAATATTATGCAAACGACATTAGTGGCTCTTCCTTTATTCTAAGAAACCATTACTAAAACGTTTAGTCAATCATAGGCATATGAAGATAATTCTTAATTTATTAACTCTACATCATTTCCTGGCATTTTAAACAAAAATGAACAAAAATAAACTTAAATTTTTTAGATTTTTAGCTGTGAAAGTTCACACGTTTCGTAGATAAAATCTCACGCTATAAAACGTCATAAGCAATTTTTGTAAATGGTCGATACCAAAAAGCATTAAGGGCCCAAAGGAATTCAATTACAAGGCAAACCTTTTTCTTGCTAAGCTATTTACGGTTTGGTAACAAGCAGCCGTGTGCCGCTCACAAATAAAATTGTAATTGCCTCATAAAATGAAGAACACGGGATCGCAAATGTTTTTACATTTTTTCCATATTGGCAGCTTTTTTTCTGTGTAAATTTTAAAGTAATTTTAACTAAATTATTAGTTATACTGATCAACAAGATTTCTGACTGTAAATTCGTTTTAAACAAAAGACAGATATAATAAAGTTGATAGTATCAGGTTCCATTTTTAAAATAAATTTAGAAAAGTTGACCATTCATATAAGTATCAAGATTAGTAAATCTTACTTCTTACAAAAACTGTAAATGCTAAAGTTTAAAGGGATGGATGTTAGTTAAAAGTTACATCCAGAAAGGCTCAACGGATCGTATTTAAATTTGGCACAGATGTAGAACAGTATAGAACAACACAATCGCTACTTATTAGGGTTTTTCTTATTTCTACTCGAAGTCGTGGGCAAAAGCTAGTCGTTTATAAATTTTAAAGGTACCATAATTCAAAGGGAACTTACAAGGTAGATTTATCTCTGTCTTAAATGTTTTACTACGAACTTTGAAATTCGATAAGTGCAGCGTCTCCCCAATAGAGTTGGTTTACATTAAAAAGTTAAACCAACTTCATACATTTTGATGATGCTTTTAAATGTAAAAGTATTACAAAGGATTCCTAATATCCCTCGAGTGGCGATGTAAGGAACACTGCTGGAAAACAAATGACGAACGTATTACGTCTGAACTTTTATATTTGAAGTTCGCGGCGAGATGTTTTCCCGCAGTGGCCGGCAAAGAAGTTTCCCAGAAGCGTCAACAGTCAGTGTCACTTCTCCCTTCGGAAGTAACTTTAAAATATTTACGACTAAAAGTTTATAAGAAGAAAAATTCGAAGACCAAAGTCCTATGGCGAATTTATAGTTCCCAGATAGAGTACGGAAGTTTGATATTAGTGTGAAAGATGGCCAAGTTTTTATTACTGTCCGCTAAGATTTATTTGTTTTAGTTTGTCCTTTAAAGGTATTTTATAGTTTTAAATCTAGATCCGTGGTCGGTAAGTTGAATACTAGAAATATTTCTTACTAGCTTTCGCCCGCGACTCCGTCTGCGTGGAATAAAAAAAAAACAAAAATGAGTAGTCTATGTGTTCTTCCAGACTATCCTCTACGTCTATACTAAATTTCATCGAGATCTGTTTAGTCGTTTAGGCTACAAAGTCTTACAAACATCCAT
The DNA here is from genome assembly GCA_026546675.1 of Papilio helenus. Classification (NCBI taxonomy): domain Eukaryota; kingdom Metazoa; phylum Arthropoda; class Insecta; order Lepidoptera; family Papilionidae; genus Papilio; species Papilio helenus. Next base: position 960,615 of record JAOCNA010000030.1, on the reverse strand, counting down.
CCATCCATCTAAACTTTCGCATTTATAGTAAGGTTTTTTTACGGACTAACCGAAAAAACAAAAGTAAGTTACATAAATTAATAGAACACGTGATAAATATCTTTACAATCGTCGTAGTTAACACAAAGATAGATAATTTGCTAGGGGTTTGCACAACTTGGATACTAAAATAAACATCAGTAGTTAACACTGAATTCATAAGTACGACAATGTCCAACAACTAATTGGAAAATAGCATGTCCACAAAGACAGTACAATCGCAAACATATTTAATTAGCGCTGTGGACAAAATGTTAACATTTATTTAAAAAGTTTAACTTACGTGATATGTTAGCAAACAATAAACGTAGATTTTGACAATGTTTATTTAAAACATTGAGCTTATTTGTACGTTTAAAAACTATATTCTTAATTATCATTTTTGAAGCAATTACAGTCTGTGTTAGCGCAGTTTTATCGATTAAAGTTTTCAATTTTGGATTAAAGAGATTCATTAAAAACCTGCTAGTAATATTTCATAGCAGTATACAAACTATTTAAAGTCCCATACAGTAAATTCCAAACTTTTAATACAACCATAATAAATTTAAACTAAATCCATTACTTCACAAACGTACAAATATCGAATGGACGTGATTTAATGATAGCAACTTGAGATAATTTGAAACGTGAAAGACTTATGTTCGCGAGTGTCCGTTCGGGTTTAAAAGCGTCGGCTGGCGTTCGCCACTTGTTACTATTACGGGACAAAGTCGATTTATCAGTGTCCACTGTCGCAGTGATTCCTCTGGACACCGGCAGCGGTCGGCGGATAATAAAACACGAGCACATTGTGATCTACGATTGTATTGGCACATGGATTTCTATGATACCTGCTAAATATTGTAATAGAGAATTGTAGTTCGTCTTTTGTTTGTTACTAATTTTCTATACTCTAATTAGATATGATGATTAAGCTAGTAGTAGTAGAGCGAGCGCACATGTTTAATTAAACTATCGCACAACTGTTGTTCGACTGTCGATTGTTTCGCCGCCCATTCAACTGTTAGTTGCACAACTAAAAATCCATTAGTGTGTGCACCTCCATTAAGCTCATAGGAATCAATGCGCGACTAAACAGTTGCTCGATCCCGAACATGTTTTTAGTCAAAAACTAAAACTGACAAGAATGAAGTTCTAACTGAAGTTGTGAGTTTTTTTAATAATAAGATAAAAAGTTACGGTATTAAATTTAAGATTGAAAATAAAATATCCTTGATTGTATTGAAAAGATTGATTAAAATCTATCTTTGCGAAGAAAATAAGAACCAATTTAAAGAAAATAAAGGTAAAGTTTAATGACACAGAACAATAATAACCAATCGTTACGAAGAACACAGAAATACAAATTGTATTCAAACCATCGAATACCCATCAGGTACTTATTTCTATCTTCGAATCGAATAATTTCATTTCATCAGAACGATTGCTCTCAATTCAATTTGTTGTTCGTCCGCTTCAGTAAACATCATGAAAGTAAATTTGATTAATTAACTTATTCATATCTGAACAGTTTTTGTAAAGGTGCAACTCGGAAATGGTAGAAAATTGATTTTTAATTCTATTATCTATAAGATACAATTTGCAACGATTTGCAGAAAAACTCCTTTATCATTTAGGTTTGCGCTCAAATAGAGATACTTGGTGATTCTTTGCTTTCAAACTAATCGCCATAGTAATTGTTGCACTCAGAGATGTTAATGGTCACTTAAATAGTAGATATAGGGTTTACCTTCAACGTTAACAAATGCATTAAATGAAATTCATCCCGACGGTCAGCGAACATTTAACACAACAATATTTCAAAACTTTATTACCTTTACACTAAATGTTAATAAATGTACGTGACACGAAAATGTTTTGTCATTATTATTATTAAATATTTTGCTATATAACCATTACTAACATTTTTGTTTCTTATTATTTTCTAATACAAACTATTTTATTTATACCTATACCAACATTATAAAGAGGCAAGAATTGTTTGTATTGAAATAAATCAAAAATAACAGCCTGTTTCAAAAATTCTTTCTCCAATATAAAGCTAAGTTACCACTGATTACCAAGCTATACTTTTTATTTATTTTTTAATATCTCGCAGACGAAGTTGCGAGCAACAGCTAGCGCGTTATAACTTCATTTTTCCTGCAGTTTCCTTTACATCAATACATTTAAAGATGCTATTTTATGCCATAAAAATTAGCCGTAAATTCATAAGTCTACGTAACAAAAACATTAAGATAAAGC
>JAOCNA010000030.1:941172-958229 GCA_026546675.1 Papilio helenus | reverse complement strand
ATCCTAACTTAGGGTAGGGCTCCGGGCCCCTCGGTGGGGACGTACTCGTATAGTGAGCTGGTGATGATATAAAGAGAGGTGGGTAAATTCAATTGTTTTTTGTCCTTGAAAGTAATAATAAAAACAAAAGAGCATAGATATTTTATCATGTTAAGTTATGAATTTAATCAATGCTAAAAGATTTATAAATTAAGTTTTGAACTATAATTTATACAATCATGTCAACTACCAATAAGCAAATATCGAAGCAATATTGAAGGAAGTAGAACTAAACGGTATCGGGCCTTGGTTCCTCGTCAACCGCAGGACGGCAACTTCCGAACTGAAACCGCAGCAATTCCATTTCGATCCCGTTCCTATACAATATTACTTTCTCGCCGCTGCCTCTGCGTGAGCGGGGATACAACCAATATCGGCTCCCACCGCCCTGTTCTTGTGTTCTTGTGGGCCTTGTGAACTATGAAGAACTCCAATATTTGGTCGAACTCGTCTAAACTTGGACACACATAGCCTATACAAGAATAAGTCCCGGTACGTTGATTCTTAACACATAATAACTAAAAAACTTTATAGGCTACTTTACATAGAAACGACAGATGTATTTATATATAACATACAACTCATGTAGTTTTCACGAATATTTAAATTTCATCCATCCATCTAAATTTTCGTATTTAGTAAGATACAAAAAATACACGAGATACAAATATCGAGAACTTAAACAACCTATCGTGGAAAGAAACCCATACCTTACGAACATTATACGTGACTAATATTATAAATGTGAAAGTTTAGATGCATGGATAGATGTTAGATTTTAACCGCCTAAACGACTGAACGGATCTCCATGAGATATGGCATAGATGTAGAGCAGAGTACGGAAGAATACATAGGCTACTTGCTTTTGTTTTTTTTTTAATACTACGCGAACGGTATCGCGGGCGAAAGCTATCAAGTTATAAAATAATTATGCGTTTTCGCTTTGCGTATATTTGAATTTGTTCAACGTTTTTCATCCGGCTTATAAGCGCATCCACTCGGAAAGCTCTCCACACGGCTGTTGAAATAATACTCTGTAATTCTTGCTACAATACACGTTCGAGTATTGTTCTGTATGAGGATAGTTTCGCAATTAAATGTTGTAGCTGAAAATGTTTCGTCGCATCCCGCCTCCAATTAAATAGGATTGTTTGTTAAATATTAGAGGCCTTGTAAATAATTGTCTTTATACGCTGTTAATATTTTAGATGTTAAATTTAAGCTTAAATAATGTTAGAGGCTGTTTGTTATAAAAGCTCATTAGATTAAAAAGATTTATGAATGTATTTTGTTTTGAGTATTAAATTGTATTTTATTTTTTTACTATGTTTTAAAATGTATCTTTTATTAATTTAAGAGTATAGTATATTGATTGGTCGCTGCATTTTTAATAATTTAACTTAATAAACAAATTAACAATTGTTGCCTTATGTGATTCTCCGATTACCTTATGCTAGTACATGATTTTCTAATCTGATCAATACTAAAGGACGCAGCAACATAACAATTTAAAGTTGATGATTGATTCATCGTAATTTGTATTAGAAAATCGGAGCTAACCAAATAAATATTTCAACTACAACTGAATTCCGTTGCGGGATGATTAATAGCTTCAAAATAACATCAGAAACGTTTGGAACACTAACCGAATAGATGGCGTGTCGAGCGCGTCGCGTAAAGCCAACAGCTCATTCACGAAAGTATTTTGTTCCCTCATATTTACAACGTAATTCTAATGAGTGCCTACATCAATTAGTTATATTTGCTGGCAATTCGGCTGTGTAAACTCGTCGACATGGCAGTTGTATTAGAAAATTAAATTATAGAGCGATAGCTCACCGGAGTGCGTGACGAAATTGTACGCTTGTAGGTCGAAGTGAAATTAAATTTTAAGGGGGAATTTTATTGATGTGTTTATATTTGATTACATTATTGTAACATTTAAATTGTACTAAGTTTTTTAATAATATACGGTGACTACATAAATATCTATATAGAAGTATATTTCACTCACTCTAAGTCCGAATAGTAATTGTAATTAAACTGACCTCATCAAAGCGATAGTTTAGTGATATGCCGTCGCTAAAGTTATCGATCTTTTATGAATACAGCGTCGAAATTTCGACAGTCGACGCGGCGTGCGTGTTGCGCTAGATGATTGGGTGCAAGGGTCATTAGGCTGTGAAGAGGGTGATTTGTCATGTCGGGTATTTGTGGGCACGATTCTTTCATGAGCCACGCGAATTGTCTATCAATATCAAACAAGGTGTAAGTTATCGAAATGATGGAACGATTACATTCATGGTTCTTTCAAAAAGTCGTTATTTTTGTCGTTATGTTGAGAATTGTTGCTGGTAAAATATTTTGAAATAATGGTTTCTGGCGTAATTGTTACATTCTTATAGAAAATAAGGAATTTATAAGAACACTAGCTTTCGTCCGCGATTTCTTCCGCTTGAAATTAAACAAAACAAAAGTAAGTCGCCAATATTTTCTTCCACGCTCTCTCTACATCTATGCCAAATTCCATCGTGACCCGTTCAGCAGTTTGTCTACAATCTCTAACAAACATCCATCCATCCAACTAAACTTTCCCATTTATAACATTAGTAAGATAAGTAACATTTGAATGCCATAAAAGTAAATAAAACATCTCTTACAATCGATATTGATGTATCTTTTAATTAGTCTGTCCCTTCTCTAAGTTATTCCATATTTAAGTTTCTATAATTTCCTTAGGGGTTCGGTTGGGATCTATTTGACGATGGCCACCGACTGAATTATTAAGCCGTCCCGGGTCTGAGGGCCCGCGACACACATTCACAAATATTATTGATATGTTTGACAAAATCGGCAATGAATTGTCCATCGGAAATATTATGGATACATTTATATTTAAAATTATACCTATAATCCGTAAATTAATTTCCGTCAAATGATTTAGCTGTATAAGTATTTTTAAGAGTATATCGTTAGAAATTTTCGATTAAATAATAGCTTAAGATTTGAAAATTATTGTTACGTTATCATTTTACTCGATATGTTAAGATGAGTTAGGTCAAACGGTAACGTAGATACTCGTATAATATGATAATTGAAGTGGTAATATACAATTCAATATAACCTGAAGAGCTATCCTTGTCATTCTGACATCTTAAATAACAATAGCTTCAATACTTCGACGTTATTCAATTTGTGGAACATGCAACATCAATATTTAATCTTTTAATGGTCACGATGGGCCTTTGAGAGTTTTCCCCTTGCATAAAATATGAATACTCCGATAGAAATAAATTGTTTGAATTTTCGACCATTTCCCAACATCGAATATTGAATACTGTATAAATGAATTTGTAAATGTATTGACATACAAACAAAATACATACTAGCTTTCGATCGCGAAACCGTCCGTGTAGAATAAAAAAAATAAAAGTAAGTAGTCTATATGTTTCAGACTAACAAACATCCATCTTAACTTTCGTAATTATTATATTAATAAGATTATAAATACGAAACATAAAATTTATCATAATTACAACATCTGGCTTGAAATGAATTTTTCGCCTTAACTTTTTCACTCGGATACGAATCTTTGTCATTGTGGTTGAATGAAAGCTAAAAGCAACCCTCTTCAATTGAAGAGGGCAAACGTGTCTATTATCCAACGAGCCTCTCAGGCCGGGACCACGTGACTCTCCAAAACACGCCTAACATCTTAATATTAATATTTCAAGACCTTAAACCATATCTGACATGTAAATATAGTTTGATATTAACTCTGTATCTTATGGCATTTTAGAAGTAATAATTAACTTATTCGACTGTAATGATAAATGTCAGATCGGTTTAGAAGACGAAAAATTTTTATTTTAATTTGTGTAGAATGAACATTGCAACGAACTTGTTTTAAATCATCCAGTCTTACACTGTTCTAAAAACACGGCTACAATTTTTGTTATTTAAGTTATACTCTGCTTAATATTATGTTCGACTTCCCTTTAAACTAAATACCCGAATCGCATTACAAAGACTTTCGAATTTAGTCGTGGAATGTTCAAATCTGGTTGTGCTATCGACATTTCACACTTAACTTCATGCGGTGTTACTGTGGACTGGAATAGACGTGAATGTTCAACTCTGTATTTGTATTTATAAAATAGTTAGCAATAAGAGAAATGTCTTAACGTAATTATCCTAATTCGTAAATATCCTAGTCATTATATATTTTGGGAGTTTTTAAAACATTTTTATATTTCATCGTAAATGAGTTTTAAGTACAAATATTACTAATATTCCTCTGGTACTTCACCTAGAATTTTATTGCATTTGTATTAATTGTGGTGATTTTTTTGAGAAATTACATATTTCTTTAATAGCCTTAATTTTATTATTTGACCTATGGTGAGAAATTTTACCTAAAATTTGGACATATCATTTAGAATTGGTAGAACTAAAATGCCTATTCTTGGTATGTATGGGATGTTTCATAATACACAAGATACAGTATGATTATTAAAATATGAAGAATTAGTAATTTAACTCATAATCTATAGTTATCTATAATTACCTCCTCTATTTTCACTGTCAGCCGGCTTCACTTGTATTGCTCGGTTCATCTGTAAAAAAAAACAAAAGCATTAGATTCAAGGAACTTAGATATAAAAATTAAACTATCAATTAAACGGTTCTGTGAAAGTTAAGTTTATATAACTTTAACGGAATTATAAACAAATTTATTAATTAAAACTTTATTAAAAAATATTGGTTTTTAAAAATGTTAAAAACGTTATTAAAAACATTTAAATGATGTTCTTTTTTTAAAAACGAATTGTTTAAGAAGTTCACAATTTTGATCAACTTAATTAAGTTTGCAAAACATGATTTATGTTAGTGGTTGGGCGTAACTTCGATCGTACTGAATTTCGTAGACAAGTTTCAGTTAATATTTGCAATCTTATGAAAGTCACAGAGGTGTGCCAAATAAATGCAAAGGTCATTGTGGTATTTGAAGGTCGTACTGTCAATCAATATTAAGAATACTAATCTAAGTTAACCATAGCTTAAACTTGATTTTACTCAGATAAATCAAAGTTAATTTGATTACTTTGTTCTTTATGTATTAAATTTTACTTTTACATTAACTTGATAAAGATTTAAATTCAATTTATTAGAAGCAAAATATAAAATACGCGTAAAATTTTATGCGTTAGACAGAATTTACGCTTTATTCTATAAAACTACTACTAAAATAATACCTTTTAATACATTAGTAAATAAGATATATTTTTGAAATTCCACGACGCAAATCCGACAGCAAATTTTATGATTTTTTACAATCTCAGCGATCCATAAGAATAATCCGAGCATCTGTAGGGTACCTGAGAAAGTAAGATACCAATGCTTAAGTTGGCATCAACAATACGAAGGCCATTGACCTCTGGTTATTAAGACTTAGACTCCAGACCTCTTAACCTTTCGTCCGCCGAGTTTTACCTTGTTACCGCAACGAGAGGTCCTAAAATGCTTCTTGAATTTCAAGAGCCAATAGTAAAAGAGTTTATGGTAATAATAATTTGTCTTATTAAATTACACAACGAACAGAGATCTTTTATTCATCTTTGTTTTTTTTACTGGAATAGATATTTTTTTTTTTTAACACTAAGCGCTACGGTCCTAATTGAACTCAAGTATCAGAATAGGTAAAAATCGATTTAAAAAGTTAACATGATTTTGTGACAAAGTAACAGATTACTGTAATTTAAATAAATGACATAGGAATCACACGACACCAGCGACAATTTCCGATGCGGTCGACACCCTAATGACACAGTGCGACGGTTTGAAAATAGACACGGCTACCGAATGTACTACGATCCGAATTCCGAATTATCGATGTTATTTAATTGAGTACGTCCGTAACTCACATGTCAAAATATCGATTTTACTGTCATAGTATCGATTTTAATGTTTATCGATTATATAAAATGTGTCATTCAACCTTATTGGTTTATTTAATAGTGATTTTTTTCCTTACTCCCCATAGTCTTTTTATATGACGTGCCGTATATACTTTTTAGTGGTATTTATTTTATTATTTATACAGTTTCTTTTTTTAATATACTTAGATTATATGTTATTTAATAAAACAGTACGTCACTTAATTGTGTCACAATTTTGCATATCTTTATGTTATTTTTTAGTTAATTTCAGATATTTTTTTATGTTATGAAATATTCGAGGAAATAGTTTTTTTGTTATCCGTATCACCTCTGGTACTACGACGTGAAAGGGTTACGTTTCCAGGGTCAAAAATAGAGGTCAATGTTAATTTTCATGTCGAATAAAGTTTATGTAAATAGTTTTCACAGCACATGCCTAATAATACCTAAAGGCTGTGTTGCAAGCCACGCCCACTTCAAGCATATATTTCTCTCTCTTTCACCCGTTTTCAGCTGATAAATGAAGCAAGTAATATCGTTTCGTTTCACCTAAAGTCTTGCGGAATTGTTTCTGTAAGCGAAGCTTGCTTTTTTGCTTGATCCTATTATGAAAATTTCTCTCTTTTTTTCAAGTTAGTTTTGCATTTTAATTTACGGCTATAATATTTTTATAGATTACAAGGATGGTGTTCTTAGTAACAAAGAAAGGGTTAATCGTTGATTCTATTATAATATTTATGTCCAATTTGTGTAAAAATTTGTTTAGAATGTAATGTAGGTCAAGTCGTACTAAGTTACTAATCCATGAAAAGTATATAACTTTTATGAAACCTTAAGATTATTAACTATTGTTTCACCGTCTAGTGGGCGACAACGGGGTAAACAGAGTGGAATAATGTAGAAAACGTATTGTCAAAAAATTATATAAAAAAGTTGTGACACTAATTATTTAATTGTTTATTCTAAAAAAGTTTTAATTTAAGTCGTTAAATAAATCTAAGCGTAGTTCTTTATTCATGTATACTTAATTCTTCCCATTCAATGTAGACCATTAAGATATAAAGTTTCGTATAGAGAAGAATTTAAAGAAGCTCTGAAATGGAGCCCACTGTTTCTTTACGTTGGAATAAATTTCACAAGTGAAATGTGCTAAAGTGTTAGTATTTAAAAATATATAAGTAAAATGATTCATATAAGAAAAATTAATTGATTTATTGACTAATTAAATAATGGAATTAAATTGTTTTTTTTTTAATGGAATTTAATTGAATCGTACGATTTCTTTTTATTGTTTGTTGCACCAACATATATGTATATTGGTTTAATCCTTTTATTTCCTACATTTATCAAACAATTATTAGACAATAATTTACAAGTAATCTTTACGGATTATCAGTATAACAATATCAACGTTATCATTGCTTGTTAAGCGACCTAAACTAACAAGTCGGCTTGACTTTGTGGTAAGCAGTGACGTAAAGGGTTGCATGCAATTCTACAACGCAAATATTTGAACGTTAATAGTTGGTTGTAGGTTTGTTTGAAGATTATTGTTAGAGCGCGCTTTGACTAAACTATCGCACAACTGTTTAGTCTCGCTTTGATTAAGCTTATATGGAGGTGCGCACACTACTCGATTTTTAGACGTGTAACTATACAGTTGAATTGGCTGAGAAACAATCGACAATCGCACAACTGATATGCGGTAGTTTAGTCAAAGATGTGCGCCCGCTCTTAGTTGGGATTGTTCTAGAATATTGTGATTTAAAATAATAATAATATTCAATAATGGAAGACATTTTATGTGATAGTGTTTTGTTTATTTTAATTTGTAATTGGATGAGCATAGAATTGTATCTCCAACTTAGATAACGAACTAACAAGTGAAAGTGTCCCAACAATTATCCTCGTCCTGTAACGATTAACTTTTTCCAACCCTCGTCACAGTAATTCTAGAAACATCTGTCTCCCTAAGGATAATACTTGTTTTTAATAAAACATAGTGTTTGAGCTTATTTACTTCTAAATTCAGATAACAACTAATAAAATAACAAAATAAATGTTGAATTATTAAATATAATCATTTATTACGCTAATTATTTTATTAATTTTTAAGCTACTATCATAATTAATTTGTTCATAGAGATATTAATGCATTAGTAAAATATTTTTCTGTATACTTGTATACAAAAAGAAAAATAGAATTTTATTCTTCTAATACAGTGAATGCACGTACTTAATCCAAAAGAAATAAAAACCCTACTATTTTAGGTGCATCTCATACATTTTACATTTACATAAAAGGTAAATTCACAGCTTCCTTCCATAATGGAACAAGAATAGACCATAAACTATGTACGGCGTCTCCGTGTAATACATTATATTCTAGGATGCATTGTGGGCGCACTTCTTATAACGGTGAATTTTTCTCCATTGTTACAAAGTGAAAAGATGTGGCGAACTCTGTCCGAATTTTTCTAACAGACTCTTAGAGAGAATTTGCTTTTATTCCGTATAAAATTTTGCAACAATTTGTGTGCACCATTTTGATAACTGTAAGCTATCGCCCGCAAGTCTGTCCGCGTGGAATTAAAAAAAAAACAAAAAAAAAAGCAAGTGGCCTATTTGTTCTTCTCGATTATCCTCTACATCTATACCTAATTTCCTCGAGATTAAGCAGTTAGGACTACTCTACCAAATATCCATCCATTTAAACTTTCGCATTTATAAAATTAGTAAGGTAAGATTAATTACCCTATAATAATGCAATTAAACACGACAATAAAGTAAGAATAGTTATAATTTAAAGTAGCAGTAAAATGAAAGTCATAAAGGAGCCCTATTCATAGTCCTTTTAAAGTTACAAAATGATAAACAAAAACAGTCGCACCCTGACTATGAATACACGACATGTGCTTCAATTACTAACGTTCGTAGATTCCTATCTGTTAGCGGCGGAATAATTTATCACTATTACTAAAGCAGTACACTAATGTACCCCCTTAACGAGCGCTTTCACGTAGACTTTCGTCTCTCACATTAAGTCACTTCAGTTGATACTCGGGACTGTTCCTAACCAAATAACTTGCTTTCGTTCGCCAACCTTTGTGTTGAGCAGACGTGTTCGAATGTTGTGTCTCAACCAACTAAATATTTGTATAGTAATACAAATTTAAATTGCTATAATTTTTAAATCTACAGAATTTTGGGTTATGTATCTATTTTATTTATTTTCTGTATTATTATGACTGAATTTTTAGTGAATTTTTTTATCAAATTCCTATTGTTAATGTTTGCTGAAAACCAAAAAGACTATACAAAAAATTACAAAGAAAATCCAAATTAAAAAATATCACTGTAGAAATTCTGAAAGTAATCATTTCAATGGTAATATTAAAATAGTGATATTTTTTTTAATTCTATTGCAGAAACATATCTTCGTCTTTCCAATAGGATAATATTTATGTACGTTGAACGGAGCGTGAAACAACATGGCCGCCATCACAGCTGTCAAATTAGATCAACAGCCCACGTGGCCAGTGTCTTGCGACGAAAATCGGAGTGTCCCCGTTGCTCGGTTACGATAGTACCAACATATCGGAAAGAATTATCGTCTCCCTATAATCATAGGCTTCTATTCGAACTATAAATGTGTTAATGGAAGCATTTTTAAACGAGTAATAAAGAAAGTGTATTTTTTATAGTTTGTTTAAAAATTCTACCGGAAAAAGTGCGCGATTGCCAGTTTAAAAATTACTTCCGGTAACTATAAAACGATTGTAGTTTATCGATTTGTTTATAAGATAACGCTTTCAAAATTAATACTAATTTGATCATTAAAATTTTACATATATGTTTATTAATTTTATTTTATTGACTGCCTGAAGTTTGATGTGATTGGTCTTGGAGGTTTATAAGATATGAAAAGCCAAAAGTCTGTAATTGCTCAATTCTGTGTGCACACAAGATACAGTAACTTTGACCGTAAGTCAAACACGCAAAATTAACACGTAATATTAAATTAATAAAGTTCACAGGTCGTTGCGGTTACGGCCGAGGAATTTCCGAAACAAATTATTAGCTTTTGTTGGAAAGTAAAACCGATCATAAATTACGAATCCACGGCCAATCCTGAATCAAAACAGAATTTATTAAGTTGGGTAATTTGATAAAATAACTGGCTCGGGGCCATGGGGCGTCGCCGGCGGTTTTGTGAACTAAAAGAATTTAAGACAAAGGCCGACTTTACCGCCAGACTGGGAACTGTGGTCTGATTATGAATATAAAAAAGCGCGACTCGACATTGCAGTTAACTTTTATGAACCTGAAAATAAAAATCTTTAAGGGAACGTTGAAATGGAAACTTTTAAAATGCTTATTACATTGCTCTTTACTATGAAACGAAAACTTTAAAATATTTACTGGAGCTCGTGTATCCTAAATATCTTAACATTCTTATGATGGTTTGTCCTTTTTCACTCCGGGTTGGGACAAACTAAAAGTAACTTCGTTTCACTATCATCAGCCAACTAAACCCTAAAGTTATAAAAAAACGAAGTCTACTGAGTAATGGGGCGTGGAAGATTCTAAGTCCGACATCTGGAAACTGTTGGTAGGACAGAAACTTTTATGTCGTGCTTACGACTGCCCTTATATTCTGAATATGTAACACATCACAAAATAGGCCACTGGAAAAAAAGACAATCCGGTTGTGAGATTTAAAATTATTGTTGTAAGGTTTGAAGTTATCGTAAGAAATGTCGCAGGTTGGTAAAAATTCTCTATTATTGAGAGTTTAGTGTATTTTATTACTTATTAATTTCAAAAACAACAACAGATTGATTTGTATTGTTTGAATGGTATAATAAATATAAAAACTATACTAAGATAGTTAATGGTTTGTTGAAGGAGTCGCATTTGGTTTAGAATAAGCGAGCAGTACAAAAGTAGAAAGAAATTCTGCGGAAGTAGTCGAAATGTTTCAAAATTGTTTTTTTTTTTAATTAATTAAATAGATTGCTTATTTAGATAACTATTTAACCATAATAGTACTTTTATAAATTCTTTCAATAAAGAATTACTTAATTATTTTTTTGTATAAATTATTATCCCCTTGGTTTAATGTTAATGGAAATATCAAATAATATTATTAATGTCATGTGTGCCACAAGCACAACATAATTCAAAGCACACAGTAAAGCTTTACTTCAAAATACTCGCCAATACTTAAAATAAACTTTCTCAGTCTGCTGCTCTACCTTATAACACATTTAATTTTATGAAATAATTATAAATAATATGGTTAATGAAATAAATAAAAATATGGGTGGAAAAAATAAAACTAACTAATAATTTTAGTTCAAATTTATTTAAAAACTTTTTAATGCCGAAAAAAACTTATTAACAAAAAAATATTTTTGTATAAATAATATAATCAAAGTAATTAAATCCAATTTGTTTATACAAGTAACCTCTAAAAAAAGTTTATTTTTTGGTTTTCCTCACTATTCGGTTCAATAAAAAATTTCGCATCTTGATACAATTAAAGTCATAAAACAGCACGACGTTTCTGAAAAGAAAGAAAAACAGAAAAATAAAAAGTAAAATAAAAGTGCATAAGAATGAAAATAATAAAAACAACGCGTAGCTTTTTAAAAACAATCAAAAGTTATTGTTTATTTACTTACAATAAGCGGCGGCGGGTATTCAACGTTCGCCGAACGTAATATATCTACGAGATGAACCATATGGACAGATAAATTAGTCCCAATTTTAAACAAAACGAACTCTGTTCTGAACTGATAAAAGCGAGCGGTCGTACGTGACTTGGCGCTGACTGCGTTACGTGTGCTCACGACGGCGGTCGCACTGTGACTGAGCGGCGCGCGAAGGCACACGCACGCTGCAGGGGGAGTACGCACTCACGCAGCGGCAGTGGCCAATGGGGTGCGTGCGCCGCGCTCCCCCGCGCGCCCCGTGCGACCCCGCCCCGCGCCTCAGCCGCCTCACAATCGATGCCCTATATTGCATTAATTATTTAGGAAACACGCAATGAGATAACGCGAGGTGGCAGATAAGGGATCTACGCACACTTTAAATAAATCATCGTTTCCTAGATTTTTTTTTCCTATTTTCTTCCTATCTTCTTCTGACCAAACCGCCTCGGGGCGACGGGTTGCCGTGATAACGCATTATTCACGCTGTCACGTCGTTTGCCGAATCTCGGAGTGATTGTTTTTTTGTACTTTTATTTATTAACACGCCTTACTTATATTGTAAACATGTTTTCGCTCGCCCATTACCTTTGGTTTATCTACAGATGTTTTAAGCTTAAGTGATTTTTTTCCAAGGTAAATAAAGTGGTATTTAAATTGTTCTTGAAAGATAAACTAGGTTTTTCAGTCTTTACTTTGCAAAAAACCATGTGATAACTTCATCTGGCAAGTTGTACAACACTTAGTTAGGGCCCGTCGCACCAAATTGTAAATTGTCTGATAACAATCCAACGTGTAAAATATATGATGGAAATATCGGATTTTGTTCTCTTATCTGACAGTGTCCTCATTTTTAAACTATCTGAACCTCTATCTGCCATTGGTGGGACAGGCCCTTAGTCGCATTAAGCAAAATGGGGTCAATGAACTCGTATTACAAACTGCATTAAATCCATTGTTTATTTTTACTGAAGCTGTGAGTATTATAGCGCTTTAGATCGAGCGTCTCTACCTCTCTACACGGAAACTATTTCATTCAAAACTGTTTTATATTCATAAGCGTTTTACACAATAGAAAACATGCAGACAGAGATGCGATTATCTTTTTAAAATTGAATTATTAACGTAAAGGTGATATCGTTATTGTGGTTATATGGTTCTACATATCAGATGTTTTTTTTTAATAGTTAGTAAGCAAAACAAAGGTCATAAACAAAATCTTTTGTGGTTTAGTAACAGTATTAGTGCATTAATTATCTTATTTCTTGCTAATACTATAAATGCGAAAGTATAGATGGATGGATATTTGTTAGAGTTTGTAGACTAAATTGCTGAACGGATCTCGATTAAATTTCGCATAGAAGTATAGTCTGGAAGAACACATAGGCTATTTGCTTTTGTTTTTTTTTAATTCCACGCGGACGGAGTCGCTGGCGAATACTAGTTATATACAGTAGAGTGTAGAAAGTTTTTATAAGTTTTAAGACTACTGACAAAATTATACTATTATATATTATATTAAGAAGTATTTTTTTCAAGTTATTTATTATGAAAAATAAAGGTAAGATTTAGATTTAAAATTCACAATAATGTTTTAATAATGTTGCATCACAAGTTAAATATTTGCAAACAAGATATTATTTTCGAAAAATAACTTACATCGTTTAATAGTGTTTTGTCAAAGGACGCTTTTGAAACGAGCTCGTAACAAAGCTTTTTTAAAGCTATTCTGATAACTTCACTGTCGCTGGAAAATTCGCTTTTTAATAGACCTTTGACTTTGTCATTGTTATAAGTACATGTTTTGTATGTGCTTTACACTGAGTATTTTCTGACTTTACTGTGAGTTTTCATTGCCTAAAAACATGTTTCTCTTCTTAAAGGTCATATAAATAACCAATTATACAAAAATATTATGCAATCAGAATGTTGTTTTAGTTTTGGATTACAATTTAGGCCTAATATCGTGAATTTCATGTAAACTTTGATCACACTATTTCAGTTCTACAGCATACATTTTTTATTTCTTAAATTCCCTTTTTCAATTTTCCCCTTGCTATTATTTTTAAAAAGGCGCAATTAGTATAAACCAAGGTACTATACAATCTACATCTTCATTATGCAGATGACTCTAATGGCCAGTGCTCAAGCATCAAGATGGAGGGTGTCACCTGTCGTGCACGTGTCTTGCATTGTTGTTGCTAAGTTGCAATGCAAACGTACTTGATAGTACGTCATAATACTTAAGATGCAACTTTAAAATAATTTACGTAAGTTCTAAATTCTAATAAATACATAATAATGTTCTCTTCTCCTTTTAACATGCTAATATCATACTAATATTATAAGTCATTTTTGTTAGAATTTGAAGCCTAAACGGCTGAACGTATCTCGATGAAATTTGGCATAGTTGTAGAGGATAGTTTGGAAGAACACATAGGCAATTCACTATTGTTTTTTTTAATACCACGCGGACGGTGTCACGGGCCAAAGCTAGTAATGTATAAATCTTTTTAAGTAAATAAATGTGACCACTGCTCTAAAATCTATGACCTAGAAAATAATCATTTTTCAGTATAATTCAATACAATCGTTTTCATTAATTTTTAAATTCATTAATATGATCAAGGCTTAAATAAATCTACAGTAAGATTATAAAATAATAAACACAATTTCCATTAAGGCTGTAAACAAAATTGACTCAAATTTGATAGCAGAGTATTTGAAGCAGTCAAGTTAAAGCCTTTGTAAGCGGCTTGCGAACAAACTGTAGTCCAACAAGGAACTCCCATCGAGCACCGGACATACTTACATGATTAACACTTATTACATTCTACTTAAGCTATTTCATGAAAACTTTTTTCTTGAAGTTATAATTTTTTTTACATATTAATATAATTTGCAAAGCACCAATATCCTAATGGTTTGGGGTACGGACTACCGATCTTGCAGTCGAGGGTTCGAATCCGGCCATTCGACTATTGTCGTCGCTTAGGTGGAATGATTAAAGGAAATATTAGTAAATTCGACATTTTGTGAGTGTAAAATGACATTTTATCGAAATGAAAATCCTCAAATATAGTCAAAGTTATATCTGACACAATAACGTAATGTCTTTATTCTAATTTTGTTTATTGTATTTCATGCAATATTTCGACTGCGAACTTGAAAACATCTCCAAGTTACATAACAAGTGGAGCAAGAATAAAACTTGTTTATTAATTTTACGAATGACGAGATGAAATTAATTTGTGAGTTTCGCGTGACAAGCAATCATTGTGATAAGTTAGAAACAGAACAATGAACATAAGCTAAGCTGATGTAACGCCCACCTTGTTTTTAGACGAGAGGCGGTACCTTGGAACACGTCCAACGCGCAGAGACAGGTGCCTGATTGACTAATAACTTTGAAAAATACAATCTAAGTTGTTGTCCTCAAAAAATATAAGATTCAACATAATTTGTAGTAAACAAAGATCAGTATTTATTACAGTTCTAATCTAAAATATGAGATAGAAATAAGATAAATCTATCTTGCTATCTTCAACTGTCCAGTTAAAGATGTACTATAACTATTTTAAATTTATAATTAAAAGCAAATTACTCATT
Source organism: Papilio helenus (assembly GCA_026546675.1). Classification (NCBI taxonomy): domain Eukaryota; kingdom Metazoa; phylum Arthropoda; class Insecta; order Lepidoptera; family Papilionidae; genus Papilio; species Papilio helenus. The sequence continues at coordinate 942,928 of JAOCNA010000030.1, read as the reverse complement.
CTAAAATAAAAACAAACCTTGATTAAAGTACTCGTGGGTGGTCTTTGCAGAGAATGAGTCATGTTTTACGATTCGGATTTAGTTGGCCGTTACGTTTATTAAATCCGACTACACGGGACTTTGGCTTGGAATTGATACTAGCTTTTACTGGGGTGTGCTATAAAAATCAACCTAATGGACAATACCTTGGAGTTCTGTATAATTAGGACGTAGAGTTCGTAGCGTGAAGCATATTATATTATGTTTATTTATATACGTTTGCTACGAAAATCTACGAGACTGCTACGGGCGTAGCAGTCTGCTAGGAACTCGTAGATGCATTGAGCAAATAATATAGCATGGGTTCATGAGTGGGTTTAAGATTATTGATGATTTGAACGAATTTTGGACGTTCCCATATAAAATAAAATTTGTGCATAATATAACATTACTTGTCAGAATAATTTAGTGATATTAAAATTCGTTTTCGTATAAAGAAAAGTATCAAAATGCCACTAAGAATGTTGAATAAAATCAAATTGACAGAATCATTTTTTTAATGTTAGAGTAATTGAAAGTCAGAGCCGTGCAGTAGTCGCGGCTTATGAATAAATTCGGAGTCCAAAGACAGCGCCGCGTTCGCTGGCCGTCGTCATATTTTATTCATTACTCGATCAAATAAAAAGGAATGTGATCGAGTTTGAAAAATATAAAGTTGAACTTAATTGATAGAGGATGAATTATTTATTTGTATTCGAATTACGAACTCAAAGGTTGCACAATTATTTAAGGAAATTTAGAAAACTTTGTTTACAAAATTTGTAATTCACTACAAATACATACGTTTGAATTGTTTGTGCAATATTAAAACTACACAATTGCATTATGCATAATAAAATAAATTTAAAAACAAATAAACTCCCATTACTATCAGGTTTAAACTGATTCATTTTTATGACGTGTCTGAACTCTAAATGTTTTATGTCGGAGTTTTGTCATTTCACTTTTACGCCGCTCTTTATAGAGGCGTTTTAAAGGTCATCTATTGACGCGGCTGGAACAAAGGTATTTCCACTGAAAGCAATACGTAAGTGCCTTCACTGCCGCGGACAATATGAACCAGAAGTTAATTGTAACAACATTGAGGTTTTACTCCGTCTATTTAGTAGAGTACATTTACTTTGACCTCATTGTTAAAGTGTAAAAATGTTTTCGTTCTTACGTACTTTTGTGTTTTAATTCTTTAAATAGATTAACAAATGCAGTGCGAAATTAAGTATGCTGAATTTTAGTATATTACAATGGGTATAGAAAAAAAAATATTTAATCTATAGTAAAATGTTCATGGATGTTTTCTATCAAAATTCAATAAAAATAAAATAAATATTTGATACTCTATGTACACCAAAGTGTACACGTGTACGTTACCTAAATATTCCGAAAAATATTTCATATTAATAACTGTTTTTTCATGATAAACAACGCGAGACAAAAGCACATATAGCAAGTACGTCGACTCAGTTATTGATAGCGTATTATGTGTTTATAAATTTTAATAAAGCTCGCAAAAGCTCCGAGGACCATAAAAAGGCAGGAACAAGGCAAAAAATGATACGCATTACTCACAGAGCACTGGCTTAATACAGAAACAAGCTCTCTCCCTTTAATATCTGTGTAAGAAAGAGGACGTAACTCAGAGTGGTACGACGCACGCTACCCGCGCAGGGAAAGAGGTCAGTCACACACATACACACTTTTACTCTGACACTCTTGCTCA
>JAOCNA010000030.1:852968-874886 GCA_026546675.1 Papilio helenus | reverse complement strand
CTTTGGTAGCTAACATCGTACCCCATGTGTTTACATAACACGTCTAGTCTGCGTCTCTGACCGCTGTGCGTTTTGCCACAGCCGCTGCACGGACGCCCTACACGTACAACGCACGAACACTCGAATTTGCTCAAGTTTCACTAATTAATTTAAGTAATGGAGAAAAAATAAGAATAAAAGGAAACGTGCCATTTTCCTCACAATCTTAAGGAAATCTCCGTTTCAAATTAAGTACCACATTTTTTTTTTTAATACAAGGATAATATAAATTAACTTTAATGGAAATTGAGCTTTTTGTAAAAAGTGGTAATTAGCAGCAAAATGTTTAATGAATATGATTGTTTTAGCGGAAATTGTTGATCTAAAATCACGAATTAAAATAAATGTTTTCAAACTTGAACACGTAAATTTGAGTAAATCAACATTTAATGTGGGGATAAAGTTTTAAAACTTCAATCCATCAGTTCCGTACTATGACAGGAACAGTCGCGATAAAATACCTAATATGACGACACAATAACATAAGTCCCGTGGAAGACCATATTTATAATATCCATAGCCATAGGTAAAATATTTTAAATATAAGTAAAACAAAAGAGTATGGGATGTGAGATATAAAAGTTATAGAATGGACGATAAAGGAATTCCATTTTACGATTCAGTATTCATTTTACAATATCCGCCGTTCAGAATAACATAAAGTTGACGTTGAAACTGTCTTGCGGCAACTCATACAACAAGCATCGTGATGTGTAATCTAGCAAGCCTCACTGTCCTAGTAGTTGACGTGTCCCTAGGTTTAAAACACCCCTTAAGTAAGACTCGATGGGTACGTGTGCCGATGACAACACATTACTGCGCAGGCTCACATTGCGTACGCTATAGTACTAATCGTCGTATCTTTTGTTTACACTCGTACATCGACACTCGCCCGGTGATGATACGTATTTACAGTAGCACTATTCGTTACATCATTATTCAACAATTCTTCAATTTATCGTATGCACTGTCTCCAATATCAGAATAATCAGCATACAGTCTCACACTTTCAGTAAAATATTAGAAACAATCAATGTTTCAAGGTTGAAATACAAATTAGTTCACTGCGACAATGAACTTTCTAGCAAATGTTACATTTTATATGTGAAAATTGTAGTCGCTTTAGAAACAACTGCAACGGAACTTTGCATTCAGTAGCACGGATCACGCAAACTGAGGCAAAAGAAACTACGAGAACTTGTCGGTTATTACATATTAGATCCATCCAATTTTATTTATTTAACTAGGAGAAGTAACGCGGATATTGGCTAACTGCGAGTTGCCAACAATTGTAATAAGCTATGGATTTGCCGTTTCATTATCGCTCCTATGAGCTGGTATTATCGCGAACAAGTGTACCACATACGTGTATATTATGTTGCACAAGATATACCGGTATATCACTACAATAGACAGGTACACCGTTGTTACAAAATCAAGAAAAGATCCATTTTTTATTACATAAAGTACAATTTATTTTGCAATTAAATGGTAAGCAAGCTCGATAGAATAACAACGAAGTATCTAGAGATATTAGAGAGAAAATATTATCACAAAGGTTTGCAATATATTGAAAACAGAAGGAATCATAAATCACTAAAAGTTTGTTAACCTTATAATCATAATTAAACAGTTATTACATAATGTTTAATTCCCTAAATTAGCAAAAGTTTCGTTTCCACGTCAAGATACCGCCAACGCCGGATCACCGCTCGGACGCGTATCCGAATTTGTTGAATAATAAATCATTCTCACCACCAATGATTTCATATACAGAACAAAAACATATAAAGTGTGATTATAAAATCATTTTTATGTACCAACCTAATGTTACTGAATTTAAAACTATAAGAGGCATACTGCGTTCATAAATCATTGCCTTTCATCTAAATTCCGACTATTACATTTCAGAAAACCATTGTCGCTTTTTGACCGGCTTCTCAAAAGAAGGAGGTACTCAAATCGGCTGTATGTTTTGTGTTGCTATAATCCACAGCGCAATTGTTACTTTATCTAAGTTATTCAGCATCACCAGTGGCAGAGTGCAGCTACACGGCTTTAGTTTACTACATCAATATATGTATATCATAATATCTTTATTGTACACCGCAACGCGTTATGTAAACTGACACTTGGCTTTAGTCAAAATAATTTAAAGTGGCTACTTGAATTCCATCTTATCACAGACGCCTCGAACTGTTTAAAAAAAAGCAAACGACCCAGTCTACATTCAAAGAAGATCAAGGAAGCTGTAAACATACTTAACTAAATTTCTAATAAGAAATTAGTTAAGATTAAATATCAAAAATGCATAAAACATTTCGATCGAACATTTAATGAATTGCTCCAACTCAAACCATTCTGAGGAAGCGTTCCGCAAAGTTTGTTGTTTTTAGATTATTATTTTATTATTGTATTTACTTGGCTTTCCGTGTTTGTGAAAACGAAATAATGGAATAAACGATTTCCGACGCCGCGCCGTTTGCGTTAGTAGATTATTGTTTAAAATATATAGAGAACGCTTTATACGCGCAGACTCATTTAGCCTCTGTGTACAGAAAATTGTTCAATAGTTATTTGCACTTATTTTCAAAATGTGCTTTAATATTATCAATGGGTACAGAAACGAAGGAAATAGCTCAATATGACATATGAGACCTTGTTAGATCTGAAATCGCTTCTTCAGTAGTTCATCAAGACGTGCAGATCGCACGATAACTATGGCGGAGGAAATAAATAGATTTTAATGAAAAACTCAGATGTTTTCTTATATCAATCACAATATACTTAATATGAAATGATAGAAAGCAATAAACATGTTTGTAAATACAAAGTTGAATAATGAATGACAAAAGGCGATACGCAACTTCTTAAGCGAGTGTAACATGCAAGCAACACTCGACGTCGCCTCTTGCAGAGCGAGTTTTTCACTAGAATTGTCGCACCTCAGTAGTGTCCATTAATATTGATATCAGTCGATCTTGAACGTGGGACCTGCGCCGGCACAGCTGCGAGCACCCGCCAGCGCCGGCGCCGCTCGCAGGGCCTACGGGTCGCTGCGATTGCGAATGATATGTAACACTATGTTAATGCGTTTCTTGCACCGAGCACTTCGACCAAGCGTAAATTTCTTGTATTTTCGTATTGTTCTAATTTAATTTGAGAATTTTGCAAACGGCTCATACATATATCGACGTGAAATTAATGCGCTTAACCGACTTTCCCCCACGTGCGTTTTGTTACATACCACATAATTATTTAAATCAGCCAATAAAATATCCGGCGCTAATCTAAAACGTAATACAAAACGACTAATAAAAATAAATCAGATTTTAGAAATTTTCCAACTTTCCGTTTTACAAAATGTGATCGTGCCTTTGCTTAAAAACCTCAAAACTTGTCACTTAAAAAGCGCGGCGACCGGCTTCCAATGAAGACATTTGTAATGTTTTAACTGGCTAATTGCAGGACGACATCGGCCGCCGCTTTCCGCACTGATTCGTACGCATACCTGAGACTGCAGCGCGGTGACATGTTGGCGAGCGTGTGAGCGTGCATCAGGGGCGCCGCATGGCCGGACACTGACGCGCGCACGCCGCGATTGCTTCTCGAGCACTGGCCAGTGGCCACTGGCCGCTACCACCTGCCACCGATTGACGCCAGCCGACAACATTGGCGCAGGCGATGGTCCTCGACAATCGTCGAAGACCATCGACCACCAGGAGAGACATCCTGCCAGTTGCATCCAGTACCTAGGACTATGACCTGCATGATCTGGTATAATTAAAAATAAATTCATTGGAATCACTGTTGCGTTAATTATTATCATCCTTTTCCGATACGATATCGAATCCATACTTCAATAAATTGTAGAAGAAAAAGTAGACCCGTCAGGGCGTTACTTTTTATGTGTTACTGGTGAACTAGTGTGTCATAGATAAATTCACCTCAAGAAATCAGAAACTGTCGTTAATCGTTATATTAAAACTTTAAAGGAATTTACACGCAGGCAGGAAAGTTCATAACATGAAAAAATGTATAATAACATAGAGATAAGAAAGTTGGAAAAATACAAACTTGAGTTGAACTATAAATTTATTATATTAAAATGACGTATAAAACGTATGAACGAAGTGTCGGGAACCACCACATACACATACGTTGCATATTCATGATTTTATTATTGGTACTGTATGAATTTAAATTGCCTGTTTCGATGTTGCATAGACCCACTTTCCACACGAGCGTACTTGGATCAATATAACTCTTTAAGCTCATCGTCCTTGTATATAGTCACGCTTCATAAATAATCTATTTTACTGAGCATAACTTCTGAAAACAAGTCAACGACATCATGTCTCTTATTCGAATTTAACGAGATGAAGACTATTAACCAACCACACCTACACATACCAAAATGCTAAACAGGAAATCAACTATAGTGCTTTTAGACTAACTAAATCAAAAAGTAGACAGTTATATTTAATTAGTGAATAAATAAACTTAGCATAAAAGCATTCAAATAGGTATTGTTATTTATCAAAAAATATAGAGAAGCATTGTTGAAACTTCACTTGAAACATCGTTCACATAATCTCATTAGCGAAACCTGATGACCGATAGTAAAAATCACAAACAAACAAATAATTCAAACATTGAGATGCGTCTCGGCGTGTCTTTGACATTGAGATATTACCGTACAAAGAAGTTACCGGTGAAAAAATGTTGTTCCCTGTGTCTAGTCTATATATTTCTTAAATGCTTTGACTGGAATGCTTGTTCGCTAACGACATCTAGTGGTCAATAAGATAACTAAGTCAATCTTTGCCAGCAATTTTTTGTGGCCCATGCTTATATTTAAATTCTTAACATGTAACTTTGTAAGTTACGAGTTTTCATTTAATAAAACGAATTATATATATAGTGTCACTTTTTTATTTTAATAAAGATCTTTTTTATTTGTAAAGTTGCCATTATAAATATTTAGAGTCAAACTGTGGGCAGTTCTATTTTCAAATACTCTTTGAACCTAAGTCAGTTGAAGTTTCAAAAGTTTAAAAACTGAACCAACTGAACTGAAAATGGTTGTTTTCATTGTGCGTCGAAAATAATACGTTTTTTGTTTTGTTTGTTAAAGCGCTCCTCTTACGTGTAATCTGTGTATTATATTCATAAAGAAATAAATATAGATATTTCGTCTACGATTATACGGAAGATAAAAGACATAATATTACGATGACTGAGTTTAAAACACCAGTTAAAGTTAAACCAAATAAAATTACGGACGGAAATGACCAAATATCTATACCTCCTTCACCATTTTTAAATCGCCTGGGATACGGGACAGGTAAAAAGATGAATTTTCAGAACAACCTATAGTGTAAGAATCTTTAATATTTACATGTATCCGTTTCCAGGTGTATCCGTTATGCAACTCGTCAGGTCCCCAAAGGCGGGGCAAATACGTTCTCCTTGGGCTCTAAAAATGATTAACAAACGAGTTAAACCGAACAAAGTGTATACAGAAAGGTTACAAGCAGAGGCGGAACTATTACAACGTATGTCTCACCCCAATATCGTCGGCTTCCGAGCTTTTGGCACAACTAAGATCTTGTATTTAGGGATGGAAGCGTGTGATCTCTCACTCGGAGATATGATTGAGAAGAAAGTTGAAAATGACTGTGAGCCTTTTGCTCCAAAGTACATTTTAAAGGTAATAAATTGGAACTTTACTACATGAATCCTTTACAATTGATAGTCATTATTTTAATAGTACTTTAAATAATTTATTTCAGGTAGCAGCAGATATTGGCAATGCTCTAGACTACCTGCACACCAAGATGCAGATACTGCACGGGGATATAAAGTCATACAACATATTAGTAAATGGAGATTTTGTTATTTGTAAGCTCTGTGACTTTGGTGTGACTCTACCCCTCGACGAGAATGGTGTATTGGATAAGCAGAAAAAGAAATATGCTATATACTTTGGTAATTAATCGATTCTTAGTATTTTATTTATAAAAATAGGTAAATGAGCTAAAATATTAGATAACTTTACTTTTTGAAGTTACTTGATAATGTTTTATTACAATTTTGTATTAGTCTTACTTTTAACTAAATATTATAAATGTGAACATTTAGATGTTTGTTAGAAGGTATCTCCAGAATGACTATGGGTCCTGATTGAGTTTAGGACAGATGTAGAATATTCTCTGGAAGAACACATAGGCTACTTGCTTTTACTTTTTTTTTAAGTTAAAAGCTAGTTGTTATAATATTTGTGTGATGTAGGTACGGAAGCATGGAGTGCCCCCGAGGTGATCCATGGAGGCACCATCAGCAGTGCGACAGACATTTGGCCGCTGGGGCTGGTGTTCTGGGAGATGTTGGCACTCATGCCTCCGCACTCTCAGATGGATGACACATTTGACGAGAGTGTGGATAGTTTGCAAGATAATTCAATGCTGGAACATTTCACTCAAAGATATGGTATGTATAATGTATTTAAATAGTGAAGCAGTTATTACTAATAGACATCTGTTTGCAGATGCATTGCCTACCTATAATATATTCCCTTTCTATGTATCCCCTCCTCCGTCTATTAAATTTTCCTATTCAAAAAGTATGACAAAGGAAAAGAGTTTTTCGGTATACACTCATCAAATATCCTGGAATGTTTTTTACTTGCTGCATGTTTTCTATGTGGATATTTTGCATCGGATGTGTAAAATGTTATTGCAGTAGAGCCTGCCTACTTTTTATAACAATTATAAAGTAATCACAGAGCAGTATGACATCAAGATGTGTTTATTGTGGAAAAAAATATCTATGAGAGGTTATCAATTAAATTGAATTCTACATTTTGGTTTAAAAAATAAATAAATTAATAATATTTAATTAAAAATACAAATATCTGTCTACTGTCGTACTGATGTTACTGTTGTTTTTCTTTGCATGTCCTGTAAACGTACAATTAGGTTATCTGGATGTTACTTATTGTATTGTATAAAAATGTGTCATAATTTCCTGTTGATTTATCTGAAGAAATAAAGAAAAGACATATTGTGTAGGAACTCGTCCGGTGGTGCCGGGTGGTATCTGTCCGCTGCAGTTCGAGCAGCCGCTGGTGCTGTTCTGCAGCTGCACGCAGCCGTCACCTGCCGCGCGGCCCGCAGCCAGCCGCCTCGCGCTCGCCGCACACCGCGCACTGCAGGACACACACTGACCTCATCACACATTTTTTGTTAATAAGATTCTTTTCAGGACATTTAACTTGTCAGTGATTAAAATCTCTTGTATTTAATGGTTCACATTTTGTACAGTAGTACTCAATATCTGGTATACAACTGGCATAATGTGGTCATTAACTAACAATCCATGCCTTGCTAGCGCTACTACACAACTGTACTGGCATGTGAACTTGGCATTATGTTAACAGAGGACTTTGAATCTTACAAATGAAACGGGCAAAATCATTCAGATTTCCAGTAAATACAGCAATAAAATATTTGAAATAGACTATTGCTTTAAAGAATATTTGTGTTGACAAATGTTTAATACTATAGCATTTATTCAAGGAATAGAGAAAGTCCAATAAGTATATGTTTTTAAAACAATTATATTTAAGTAACATAAATAAAAATTCAACAGTTACACATTACCTAAGTTACAAGATGTACTTAAGTTACATTCTGACGAACAGACAGCGTACAATCATGATATATTTATTGTAATCAAAGCTGCATGTATATACATTATATTATCCTATGTACATAAGTCTTAAAATTAATGTATAAAAAATTAACCGATTCAGTGACGCAAGTACAAATATTGTATTCAGAATTTTAAAATAAATTATTCTACATATTATGACTTTAATTTACAACCGACCTTAATCATTTCTAGGAACTTAAGTTTAAGTTATTAAAAATATCTTAAATTAAATGTTTTATAAATCAGTTAAAAGTATTGCAGCTGTAGTTTTTAACTGACTTCATAAAGGTTTTCAATTTTTTTTAATATATTATTTAAAAGGAGACATATAGTGTTTATCTTCGTGAGGTCAGTGTGAAGGCGTTGCTTTTAAAAGCTATATAATATACAGTTAGTATAAAATAGTAATCTGACATAAGTAATATTACAAGTTAACTGACGTGTAGGACACGATCTATTTACAAGGGGTCTGTTAAAATGTTTCTATATTGTCAAATATAAACTGCTTCAGTATTTAGATATGTTTTGGAATTTGTGTAATTGTTGGGCTGTATCATACATAAATATAATTTATAATATACGCTTAGCTAGATTTTATTTAGATCGAAAAATGTATAAAATTGTACAAAAACATCAGTACTCGTTTTTGGGATTGAAGCGCGGCACTAACATTTAATACGTTGTTACATGTTTCAGTAATATCTGAAATGATCAGTTTGTGTGATGTGTCAGCAGCTTCTTATTATCAGATCGACGATGAGATGTTTTTAATGTAACACTTGTGAGTCTTAAGCAGAGATATATGTGTGTGTATGTATCTGCAACGTGCAGTGACACATCGTCAGTCTGGTCAGTGGGAGCTCCGCTGAGCACTGCATTGGCATCAGTGTGCGGCTAGCGCAGCTGCACCGCCGCCGGCAGCTGTCGCCTGCACACTGCGAGGGCTAGAGGGGATAGCTAAAGTTAAAAGTTGAAAGATATAAAGTTTAAATAGTCGTGTTGTTAAATAAGTTAATAATAATTTAGCACATATTTGGCATACAACATAAAACAAAACATCACAATCGAAAATAAAGGCTTCACATACAGTTAAAAGATAGAATAACATTACGATGTAATCAAGTATATGAATAAGTTTAGCGCAAATATGAGTATGCAATTTCACTTGCTAAGAACACTTGTCAGACAAAAGTTGTACACTTGAAATTGCCGTGTGGTGCGTACGCGAGAGAACCTATGTCAATTTATCAAGTTCTGTCTGTTTTGCTACGGTGTTTAGTCTTCAAACTTTGAGTATGTAGATAAGGATCGGGCGCAAGCTATGAGTTAAAACTGAATACAGAGAAAAAAAGTTCTAATCTGTGATAAATTAAAAAAGATTTAGATACTTCAATTATATAACTATGTAGAAAGTGATGTCAATTTAAAATTAGAAATAATTAAAGCGAAGTATTAATCAGAAAACTTCTTTCAAGCAACGTTGGTCAAATTTCATGTACCCCTTATCGCTTTCACTTAATCTAGTTTTAGGAACCATCGACGCCATCCAGTTTTCAGCTCCTTTGACTCGTTTCATGAAACTATTTACCGAGTACCTCCTGAGAATTGTTCAGTTTCAGTCGCTATTACCGTTTCAGAGACAATTTTGAGAGGCCACTTATCTTAGTTGTTCCATACATAACAGCTGAAGCTTGCGAAAAGTACTGTTTTACCTCGCGTTATACCAACATTATAAGCACTTTATATTCCTTTTGAACAGTTTGCAAGCTTATTATATGTGAATATGTTCGGAGCAATTGAGTTTTCACGTTACGATATTACGTAAGGATCACTTGATGTTGTCATTGGTATAGATATCATCATATCAATAGGATTTTATTAAAATTATTATTCAATTTGTTTTACACAATCTCATTTTTAAACAACCTCGTGTTATAAATTGTTAAACAGACAAATAGAAATGGGTAACATTGTTTTTAAAGACTTTACAACATTGGGTCTTGTAATGTTACATATCGGAAGGTTGTTTAATCTACTTAAAACCATAAAAAATGCAATTATACTTGTAAATATGTATTCTACAGATACACAAATAAATAAGAAATATGCAAACTCAGAAACAATAAATAGAACACTAAAGTGCCGTCAGTATTTGCAGCAAACGGTCGCATATTCGAGATGTTTCCGAGGTAAGTAGACCTTATAGGCGTGCCGGTCCAATTTGGTGGAGAGGCACTCGAAAGCGGCGAGGTAGTGCAAGTGACGGCCACCTAAGTACTGCGAAATTTATCGACCGTACGTGCCCCTACAAACGGTGAAATAAAAACAAACTCGGAATCGTGAAGTGTCAAAGTCCATTCAAACGGGGCACCGAGTATTTGCTTTGACTTCACCTGTATATGTTTTAATTTAAATTACATGTTTCATCTTCATATACTAAACATTTGAAAATGTAAGACACTTTCTTTCTTAGCAACACAAACGATAGTGACACAAGTAGTCTAAATTGGCTAATAATTTTACATGGAAGTGATTTCACATGTAAAACTTTGGGCAGGAAATCAAATTGGGAGTTCACAAGCTACAGAACAATTGTAACAGTAAATTCTCCCACCAAATGCATATTGCAAAGTCTAAAATTTACTCTACGAGAAAAAGTGATAATCTGTTTGACTCTTTCATACTATGCCAATGCCAATAACATTAATAACTGCACTATTTACTAATAAATAAGCATATCAAAATGAAGCACATCTGTAAAGTGAAAGGAGTGGATCGTACCGTCGTACTTTTATCGCGTCATAATTGAATTTCCGCACTCGACAACAAACAGGAAGTTCCGCCGGCTTACGTCCGACGGAATATTGCCTCGACTTGATACAGTTATTATTTCCAATATGGCTATTAGTTTATCGTTTGCTAGATGATTGAATATTATGCGTTAGTGTTAAATTAACATAAGTAGTTATAAAATAAACCAATACGCATTGATAAAATAATTAGACGATTATTTTAGTTCATCAGTTTTAATATTTTATTGCACTTGGTATGACCATATTAATAGAATATAAAATGTATAAGTTGATAAGAGAAGGTAAATATTTATAAAGATAATTTGAATCTTACTAAAATTATAATTGCGAAAGTTTAGATGGATGTATATTTGTTAAAGTTTGTAACCTAAACTTCTGAATGGATCTTAATAGAACACATAGGCTATTGATTTTTATTCTTTTTAATTCCAGGCGGACTGAGTTGCGGGCGACAGCTAGTTATAAAATAAAATGGCTATTTCGCTTAGTAAAGAAATAATTTATCATCAATTCAATACAACTGATGCTCCAATTTGGTTTATGTGATTGAAACAACCAATTTTTATTTCTCGTAATATAAATGTGTATTACTTCATGCAATAAACGATAACGAAAAGCTTTATAACTGAATACGCGGTTTACGGTACAGTGGAAAATAAATTTAATAATGTCATTGAAGCTTCGATGTAAATAAGCTAATAAAAATATGCTAGATTTCGCCCGTCACTCCGTCCGTGTGTAATTAAAAAAACAAGAGTATGTACTCTATCTGTTCTTCCTGACTTTCCTCTACATCTATGCCAAATTTCATCGAGATCCGTACAGTAGTTTAGGCTACAAACTCTAACAGATATACATCCATCTAAACTTTCGCATTTATAATATTAGTTAGAAGTAAGATTGATTATTCAATAGAAAACCATCAGAGAAATATGATTATAGTCTAAAACTTAATAGTTGTAAAACCAAAATATCACTCACAAACTTATGTAGAGTAAATTTATTTAAACGTGATAGTAAAGCGAGTAAGGCGAAATGCAAGCGCGACGCACAGACTGTACTGAAAACTTATTCTTTTGTAAGATACGCTTTTCTCTCCATTGCCTAAGACCTGGTCCCGCAGCAATTGCCTACAAAGCCTCTTTAAATAGTTTTTGAAAGCTTTCACCGAGCTTTGCCTTGAGAGAACCGTACCCACCTACGCTGGTGTGGGGCCCTACTTGCAGCGGGTTGTAGTTTTATGAAGTACGTAGAATATAAGTAAAGTTACACGAAAATTACATTTTTCTTGTGTCTTATTATGATAGTTATTATAATTGTATATTAAAGACAACTGTTTTTTGTATTTTATGCTGATTATATTGACTAACTAATCTTCTTTAACTTTTAATTTCACTTCGATAATCAACGTAGAATACCTCGGACGTCAAAATATAGATATTTTTAAGCCCTAATTTATTTGTAAAACTCTTAGCTGCATTTCCTACTTTATTTACAAAAGAGGAACGTACAAAGATTCGACTTCAGTACTTTCTATAGGGACTCACCTACACTACTTCGTTGCGTTTCGCTCCTCAAGGGAGAACCGTCTATTTGTGAAAAACAGCAAATAACGGGCCTTTGCAACTGATAGGCGAACTCGAGTACCGCCTCTCCCTTGCCTCAACAATACAACCCGATTCATTTCCTCTAAAACTCACTTTGAGAGGGAACTTGTTAATAACGACCGCGGAGCCCATTGTGAGGTAGATTTCAGGTACGTAATTATTTCACATCCTTTTGTTTACCTTAACAATATAAACGTTTAATAGGAGTATTGCAAGAATTAAATCTTCAAAGTTTTGTTTCAAATCATTATCGAAATTCATTTTGAAAACTATAACCGGCACGTCTAGATAAGTACCACGCTCACACAGAAGACGTGAAGTGAACTTAATTCCGAGTTTCACTTGATGTGTATACTCTTTCTCTTTACACCATTTACTTATAAGAAAATTAAGGGGAGAAAAAGTGGATTTGAAGATAGAGTAGACGCATAGGAATGGGAAACATCCTCTTAACGTCTCCTGCGTCGATTTAGGGCAGCAGTCGCTTCGCAATTTCGGCGAATTCATATGACAACTCACTCGTTTGAGGCTTTATTATAAAACAATGTAACCATTTCACATAAATATGAGAATAAAAATTAAAAACATAAAACAATATAAAATAAAGACAACAACATTAATACAATTGCGAGCCGTCCAGAGCCTCCGGTCATAATTAAAGATAGAAGCATGAAGCATACAAACATGTGACAGAGGCCATTCGCCTATCAAAGGGATCCCTTTGACTACTCACACGTACAGCGAGTGAAAGGCACAACAATCTGTCTCACTGCATTTACGAACGTATCAAAAAGTTTCACAGTCCTCTTATTATTCGGACTTTGACCAATGTCGCATGCAGAGGTCCGACGGACCCGCCCCGGCCACTCTTGTCCCCGGAATTAATCAATTTCACTTATAACCATTCACCGGTACATATTAACTTTACCTCCTTTGTCGTATAAAGAATTAATCCAATATCTTCGGATTAAGTAGGCTTCGAGCACAAAGGATGTAATCAGACTCCGGTTAACGTATTATAGTTTATATGTAGACGTTCTTTTGTTCTCAAATGTCCGACATTTTCTAGTAAATGATTTCTTTGAGAGGAGTCTAGTCTGTATTTTCTTCTATTAGTAAAGATCTTAATTAATAACTCAATTACATAATAGATTAAAAAGTATACTATACAAGAATTAATCCTCTGGATAACAGTTCTAAATAAAAATCATGTCTGGAAAAATTGGGTAATAAAAATTTACTAATTTTTTTATAAGGAAATTAAGTAAAGAGGAAATTACTCTACTGAGTACCTTAAAGATGTTAGTGAATATGATCTATAGAAGAATAAATAAGAAAGAAACCCCAAGGTCATTTAAAAGGCATTAGAGAGCACAATGTTGTAGTTAATAATTCAAGTAACCGAGATTAAATTTATAAATACAAGCTAAACGCTTTCAAAGTCGTATAATGCTGTCAACTTCATCCAATAGAATAATTGAAAACTTTATCAGACTAATCTAAAAAATCTAAGTTTCGTTGTAAGCAGAATTTTAAACTACATTTTCATTGAGTAGTAAAATAGTTTTAACGAGTCAGTTGTTACCCACATGACAATATTTATATCACCAATTACGTACCTGGAGTCAACTTTATTACATTTTCAACTCCGTTTTGTACTCTTAATGGCGTCGAGCGCAGTTGAAAGTAGTTCCAGATGTTTTCTGAAGCAGACGCGTTAGTTAATAATTCCCTTTATAGTCTGTTAAGTTGGTTACAAGCAAGTCACCTCAGAGATACTTTGCCACTACACACATTACGGTAAGCTCTTTAAATATTTGCCGGAGCAGCGAAACTAAATTGGAACACGTTGCGGTGTGCACGGGAGCAAACCGCTTTGAGAGCGTGATCTTTTGATTAGTATTTGATTTCTGTTTCAGTTTGTCTTTCATTGACTTGATATTTGTCGTGAATTTTGTCAGATTCACATGCAGTGAATATTATATCTACTACAAATTAGTTTGAATTTTTTAACTGATTTCTTTTTTATTGTCTATCAAGAAATGTGATTCTTTTTTTTTTGGAATCTTAAAAAATCATCACTTCAATTGTCATCGTCTCCAGATTTAAGTAAGAAATGTCTTAATTTAAATGTATAGGTAAAAAGTAAGATATCTCGTAATCCATCATCGGTGGCTGGAGCTCGCGATTTCCGTACAAAGTGAATTCGCTCGTGTAAGAATAAGGCAGCTGTAAAAACTTCCCCACTTTACACAAAGCGGCACAAATGAAAACACGAGCGCGGAGTAATCCACAATTACGCAGCGACATCGGTAAGAGATTCCGAATAAAATACATAATCCGGTCGTCGGGAGGCGCGTTATATTTGTCGGGTTCGGCCGGCGCCACTCACCCGGAAAAACTCACCCCGAATGTTTTCCAGCTCAAATAAAAATTAATTTCTCACCCGTTCCCGTCTGATGAACGTTACATATCGTTACGTGTATGTAATTAAATCTTAATCCATATTAGGATCCCTTCCTGATGTTCATTTAACATTAGCTAAAATTCATTGAATTCATTTTCATGAATGATTTTGTATTAATTCAGTGACATTTTCAACTTTTCTACGTATGAAACAAAATAAAAATAACCTAATCGAAACATTGCCTTTACTGGCAAGAATAGACACGTCTGTACTTATATTATAGAGATTTTTTTAAAGTGTTGACATAGCTGCGAAGCTAGTAAACAGAAATATATTGTTAAACTAAAACATTAGTATGACGTAAGTAACAAGCCCTGGGTTCGTTCGTATTTCACGAAAGTTGTTCGAATTCTCGTGGGATTCGACTGAGTTAGGATTTTCTTCTTTCAAGTTGCGTTCGAAAAACCGATGTAAATGCAATGATACTTTAACAAGAAATTGTAACAGTAGAAATTATATTGTACTTTCATATACTCGTTTTAAAAGTCAAGTGGTTCACTTTCTGTCTATAGACTTAACTTAGAAGGAAGGTCTTTTTTTATTAAAACTGCTAACGTTGTTTAGATAAATAGCTTTTACGAGTAATAAGGATAGTCAAAATGAACTACGTTCTTTATAACAAGTAGATATGTCTTATTTGTTTTAATTTACGTTTACCAAAAGCGGATATGAAAAGAACTTTCCAGTAAGTTTTGCTTTTTAAAACTGCGTTGTCAACAAAAGTAGCACACAAAAGCCAATACGAGATGACTCCGGTAACTTCTTAGCTAAACTTTACAGCTAAATGTTTAAAGAAAAAGTTCCAGACACTAAAATAGAAGAAAAAACACAACAGTACTGCGGCCGACGGTAGTATTGTTAGCGGGACTCGAAGAAACTAAAGATCCTCGTCCATTTTCCGATAGGACGAGCATAGTATCATTCAAGTTTTTTATTATCCGGACCTGGTCAATGAAGCGTTCTATCGATCTAGTCAAACAACGTATAGAAATGCTTCCATTTTACGTCTCAACACTTGTTTTAAAGAAGATTATCTGCATTAACTTCTATAACAATTTTATATTCACATTCATTTCTTTACTCTAAAATTGAAGTTTTCTTGTTCATAAACTCAAATTATTTTAACACTTTTAAAAAAAATCGTGTTCCATTTACAAATTTCATTATTGTAGTAAACTCTGATAATTTAGCATGTTTGATGTTCGTAAACTAGTCAATTATATAACGTAAAATCAAATGGAATGCCGCATTACAGCAAAGGATAAGCCAATTACCCGGCCCCGAGACTTTGATAGGCTCCGTTCGAATTCAATTTTTCAACACTTCTACGTTTCAGTGATAATGGATCCAAATAATTCGGATCCAATCACGAAATCCACCGCAGTACGACAACGACAATAATCTGGACAAGTTAAATTGGATTCGTTTTTAAATAGCTTCTATTATAGAAGTAAAATTACTCTATGACATTTGAATACTGTGGCATAAATATGTAATTCGACTTTATTTTGAAGAAAAACTTTTATTAACAAAAAAATGGACTAAGAATGCATCTGTATCCCTGCAATAAGATCTAATAGGTCACAGTTTTTGGACCTTAAGCAGTAGTAAAATTTTGCTTTAAATCTTACTATCTGACTAATATTAAATACGATAGTTTGGATGGATGATCTTCAGAGTTTACAACCTAAACTGCTGAACGGGTCTCGATTGAAATTTAGCATAGATGAAGAGCATAGTCTGGGAGAACATAGGCTACTGATTAGGTTTTTGTTTATTTCGCGAGCGAAAGCTAGTAAATTTAATAAAAATAGGCAAAGTAGCTTCAGAAAATACTGTTAGATGTAATGTAAAAACCACAAGTCTAAATAAGACCAACGTTGCATTACAGTTTGCAGTTTGAAACATGAAATAACTCAAAGGATAAAACCCTTTGCAGTGTCTCCGCTATTTGTTGGTATCAAACTTGATCAAATGAAAAATCCGTCGGCGGCTTGCGGCTGCATCGAGACTGGATGTTTTTTAATTAGAAGGCCGCCTTCTATCTGGACGTTCTTTATGCTTTTACATAACCAATGAGTGGAAATGAGGATTTTTCTTTTTGTCTCCATCTTGAGTATGGAAATACATGAATGGTGCTATAGAATCACAGCGTTATATGATTTTGCATTATTTGGAAACCTACAACATTAAAAAAATGATATTGCAGTTTTGACTGTGCAATGTTATTTTGATCGGCGTCACTGTTGCTAGTATGGAATCTTTTTTATGTGATATTCGATCATGCTGTGTTTTCATTTGTTTCTTCATTTTTTTTTCTTGTTACTCTATTTAAGCGGAGTATTTATTTGTAATAATGTTTATAGTAAAATTATTGCTATTTGAATATTCACGCCTCTGATGCTCACCAAGTTAGTTGGAAACTACAATCCCCATCCTCGTACGCTTAAAGTACATGTAATTGTTTTGACAATGTTGATTATTCATGAGCACGCATTATTAAGGGGTCAGGTAATAATATAACTTTAATTCTAAAATGTAGCCATTCCATTTTCTTTCTATAAAATATGAAAGTCATTTTCCATTTCATTATACATTTATTCAAATTCACGCGTTACAGCTTATTTCAGCTTGACAATTTTCAACAGCATTGTACACGTTCAAGTCCTCCACAAGGCTGCTTTTACATTAAATTTATCTCCGACTGTACTCTCTCTTTGTTTTACGACCGAAAAGGTTATTTTATTTTGTTCACGTTATTGTTACTGTACAGTTTAGTTTAAGTTTTGTTTATGGTATACTTTTTATGTTGACTGTACAATTGTGTATAATTCGGATTGTCTTTTGTTACGCATTTTTGTAATTCAACTCTGTGCTGTTTTGAGTTTTGTTAGTACTTTAGATGTCCAAAATATTACATACTAGCTTTCGCCCGCGACTCCGTGCTTGCGGAATTAAAAAAACACAAAAGTAAATGTCAAATGTGTTCTTCCAGACTGTTCTAACATCTGTGTCAAATTTCATAGAGATACATTTAGCAGTTACGGTTACAAACTCTAACAAACATCCATCCGTCTAAACTTTTACATTTATTTTATTACTGGCTTTCGCCCGCGACTCTGTCCGCATGGAATTAAAAACAAAAGCCTATTTGCTCTTCCAAACTATCCTCTACACTTGTACCAAATTTCATCGAAATCCGTTCAGCCGTTTAGGCTATAAACTCTAACAAACATCCATCTAAACTTTCGCGTTTATAATATTAAGTATAATTGAAATATAACGCATGTGTTAAATAATAGGTGAGTATTATCGGAGTTATAGTTTTCTAGTTAAAGCAAACTTACGGCTTCATAATGAAGCAACAAGGCGACGGAAGGGGAAGACTGCAGTCGCCAAATTGGATCGAATTAGTTACATCCTTCTTAAGAAAAGAAATATTCCGGCCTATGCCGAAACTTTTCTAATAGCTCGGCTTTTAACGACACGATACGAAGGAAGTGGATTCAGATATGACGGCTGATAGAAATGTATGGAAGCAGCACATACTGTGCCGACCCTCCGTAGGGATAAAAGTTGATGAAGTTGATGACGACCGCCTTTCTGAGTCATTTTAATTTATTATTCCTCGATATTTGATCTTTTAGATGTTTTATTTTGGTTGTAAACTAAGAATGCTCGTTTTGCACCTAATTATGTTGTTTTAAGCGACCAGTGTTTACTCTTAGAGATTAAGTTGCATGTAATAATATCTTGTCGTAGAATGTTTTAATAAGTAGTATATATATAACATTATTAACAGTTAAAGGAGTAATTTAAAGATATATTTGTAGTAAAGTGAAGACACTACACCAGGGATGGCGAACCACTGTTTTGAGCACGATGATCATAAAACCACTACGAAAAAGTATAAAGTAGGTATTATATAAAAAGCGAACACTATCTCATTAGATTGCATCATGGAATTGACGTAATAATCGGTCAAAATTATTTGATAGCACGTCTAAGACAGCATTAAACATTTCTTTAAAAAATGCCACTTTGATGCATAAAGGTTTGCTACCCCTGCACTATACCATTTAAAAAAAAGTATCCTAGGAAAAAATAAGGTAAGGATCTCTTCGTTTTATTTCTCACATTTCAAACCTTGTAAGATGTTTTTCGTTGTTGCAATAGTTTTTAAACCGTAAATCCAAAAGTATATTATACACCATACGGTCAAATATTGAAACTTATTTAAACTCCACTGAAAATCTGACAGACGTCAGTTTTAATAGAATTTGGAGTTAAACGTGACCTTATCATTTAAGACGCTGTTAATTTTAATGTCGTTTCAGTATTCAAATCGTAAGACGTTTAATTCCTACACGTATATCTCCGTTCTCAGTTCTAAAGTATTTATAACAAGCCGTTTGTTTGTTTCGCTTAAAGCTGACTATACGCGTCCTCGATGATTCACTGACAGAGACATAACGCCTCCAGGAAACTACTTGCACTAAAATTACCGTGAAACGATTAACAAACATTGTCGGCTGCGTTAAGAGCCATCTGTCGCGCTTGTGAAACATTTTACTGGCAACAAATATGTAGTTTGTACTGTAACCATGGTTTTAATTTACTTCGGTTTTACATCATTTAAACTACTGAACCAATATCAAAAATTCTTTCGCCATTAGATAGATGCATTGCCACTGAGTAACGGCATGTTTTATTACAGAAAAGATAAGAGACGTCACCCAATTTAAGCTGGGGCGGATCGCTAGTAATATAGTAATACCTCGAAAAACTGAATTAAAATTTAGGATGTATAGATAGTTTACTACGGGACACTACCGCAATTTAAATCTAGACGGCATCGTTACGTAACTATTGTATTGAATTGTTGTCGTAGTAAAACTGCGCAAGCCCCACGGTCAGTGGTACTGACCCGCCTGGCGTGTTCACTTAAAAGAAAATAGTCTTGGTAGCATTGAACGTGTTAATTTTTTTATCATCTATACATATAATAAAATTGGACTGTCTGTTTGTAATATCAAAAGAATAATTCCAGATTTTGGGAAGATGTTATATTTGCGTTGCTGATAACGAAAATCGCATTTAAAATATTTTAGTCTGTCTATCTGTCTGTCTGTTTGTCCGCAAGCCGCGTTTGTTCCGGGTAATGTCCGAAACTGCTGGGCCGATTTCGACCGGACTTTCACTGGAGGGTAGCTGACACAGACGGGCATATTATAGGATACTTTGTTAAAAATCTTAATATTGCGTGGACGAAGTCGCGCGCAGCAGCTAATATTCATATAAACATCCTCTCGAAAACAATTGATTTTTTTCTTATTTAAGGCCTGTTTTAATTGGCAACACAAAACCCTGTACCTTTGTCTACTTGCAAAGAAATTTAAAAAAATATTTGGATAGGTTTTAATGTTGACTTGGTTTGGCCGTTAAATATTTAATGTTATAGAAGCTATAATTAGATTTATTTAAATTAGAACATTAATGTTTATCTAGAAATAAATTAATATACTTTATTTATGTTAAATATATTAAAATTATATTCCAAAAGCGAAGCTACATTTTCATTTAAGGCCAGTTGGTATACAAGAACAATATACAATTTAATAAAGTCTAATAAATACAGAATCTAATTAAGCGGCAAACGGCTTTACAAAGTTTTGATTAAACTCAAGGCTGTTGTCCTCGAAAAATACAATCTCATTGTATCATGTTACTGGGATAATCGAAAATAGTGTTTTCGAAAATGTCCAGTTAACATTGACTAAGTCAAAACAATCTACGTCGAAAAGGATTTAAGTTGTAAATAATATGACAAAATCCAATTAACCTAAATTAATGTAAAATAAGTATGAAACCGCTATTTAAATCGGTTATCGCATATTTCAACAATCGAATCGAATCGATGTTTGTGATATTACAATTAAAAATTTGCTTAGCCACTTTAAAAACCTCAATGGTACAGTTAATAAGATAAAATACTATATTTGGCCTGCGACTGCGTCGGCGGGGAATTATAAAATAAACTTAGTATCCCACGTGTTCTTTCAGACTATGTTCCACATGTGTCAAATTTAGCGAGTTGCGTTAAGCCAAATTTGAGGTATTAACATCGATCCATCCATCGTATTTTTATTATTAGTATGACAGAAATTTATTAAAACAATATAACAGTAACATTTTCAATATCAATAAAGAAATTAAAAACTTTTATTGGAACGTATTTTTCTATAAAACTTCTCCACAGTAGTAATAACTTCATGTATTTTCAATTTGCGCTGCACTTTTGTTTCCAATTTATTTAGCCAGTTTTCTAAGTTGGTCTATTTCGTAATTTCACTCAGTTATCACGGTGCTGTGAGCGCCATCTTTTGAACTCTATTGTGAAACTTTATCAGATAAAACACTTCGGAACATCCACTAGTTCCAAGGCGGACGCAATATTGCTAATGTGAACTTAACCCACGCGAGTGTTGAAAACCCGAGGTGTTATACACAAAGTTTCTTAAATTATTATACCAAGTTCTGAGTTATTACGTGTTATATGCATTATTCAATGCATACATTTACGCGGATGTTGCGGAGCTCTACAAAATAGTCCTTATTGTTTGGATGCGGTATATTTAGTTGACAGTTCAATTTAATATTGGTATTATAAATTGTTTTAAAATATATATTTACGTTCTCGTAACATGCTGTATGTCTATTAAAGTGGCAAAATATTTACCTACTTTGAAAAGCAATGACGAATTATGTGCTTTCGTCATAGACTCCGATCGCGTGGAATAAAAAAAAAGTAAGTAAGCTATGTGTTCTTCCAGACTACCCTCTACATCTATGCGAAATCTCACCGAGATACGTTCAGCCGTTTAGATTGTAATTACGACGGACTAAGAATAAAGTTATTGTTACGATAGGTCGTTTTCTTATGACGACCAAAGCAATATCTTATTCGTATTGTTACAGTATTCCAATACGACTGTAATATTTGCAAAATTACATTAATTCATTTATGTATCAATTGTACCGCGCCCATGTGTGGGTCGACGCAACTCAATCAGCGAGCAAATCGAGTTTAAAACAAATGAATTTAATCATGATCGTTGTCGACTCATTATAATCATCGTGAGCTATTACACAATTTGTATTGTATCACGTATGTAGGGATGGAATTATATTCATTACCTTTCGCCCACGATCACGTCCGCGTTAAATAAAAAAAAACAAAAGTAAGTAGCCTATGCCCAAATTAAAAAGAAAATAT
>JAOCNA010000030.1:808517-822883 GCA_026546675.1 Papilio helenus | reverse complement strand
ACCTGGTGTATACTTACCAGTCCCACAAATTCCAACAAACGCCGGTCGAATCTATCCCCATTAATATCTCATCCTCAACAGTTGTGCGATAGTTTAGTCAAAGTTTACCCGCTCTAAAGGAGACCGAAAGTGCGTTACGACGTAGCAATACATGTAGCGCTACGGCGTAGCTTCTACTACAAGTTTCACGAGAAAATCAATGTCTACAGGAATGGAAATTTATTGAAACATTAATTAATTATTACCTTAGTTAACAGCAAACACTTCTTAGAAGGTGCTATTGTTTCTAGAAAGTGTACCATTAATTACTACAAGTAATATTATAATTACAACCTTTTTAACACTTAGAAGCTGAACTTATAAGGCCTTAGTAATGATTTATTATAAAACTAGCTTTCGCCCGCGACTCTGTCCGCGTGGAATTAAAACAAAAATAAAAATATAAGTAGCCTATGTGTTCTTCCAGACTATTCTCTACTTCTGTACCAAATTTGACTATTTTTTCATTTAATGTTTTCAATTGCTAACAAATTTATGAAACAAATCAGAGATGTACTAACAAAATTAATATCTAAATATATTTGCAAAATATAAAATTCACGTCGTCGATGTTGTCGCAAAGAGAACTTGTAGCGGATCAAATATTTATATTCTAGTGAAGAAGCGTTAAATCTGCTCGGGAAATACATTAAAGTGAGGCCTCCATCAGTCTACGTAGCGTAGCAAAGAAATCGTCCAAAAAGGATTTATTTCTTTTATATCGGTAATAGTGTTTGATGTTCGCGGATCTTTTCATGAGCTTAAACTGAATAAATGATTACAAATTGGGATTCGCCTTTGCCGGGATTCGCTACATCTGTTGCAACGACGCGTAATGTACATTAAATCTCCGGACCACTTCAAAATCTGCCAAAATGCTTTATTGCTCCGTCGAACAACTTTCCAAGTCGGCTCTCCGCCGCCTCAGATAAAACTTTACAGGCATAATGAATCTTAATCGTTGCGTCAATTTCCAAATTTGTTCTTAAGTTTTGTTTTAAAATAAAACTGGGATTTATCTCGTTGAGCGGAATTAATTTCGCCTTTTGTTGTTGCGCGCTCGCCTCGGCTCCTACCTGTCCCCTCGCGCCTTTTTTTATTAATTTCGTCCCTTCCTCGTGACGATTCGATGCTGTATTGTGTGAAATTGTTAATGGACGGGGCGGAATGAATCTTTTTATACTTTCCTTTCTGGCGTCACAATGGAGCTACATTTTTGACTTCATAATACAATTTGTGAGGTACATTATTACTGATTTCGTGCTCGTTCATGTTCCTATTTGCGGCTACGATTTATTCAATTTTAGGTCAACGAACCTTAGTATGTAAATGATTAAATTTTGAAACCATCAATCATTTACTTATTTTAATACCAAATGATTCCAATTCCTTAACGCTTATATCAAAAAAAAGTTGTTGGCTAATTTTTTCGTTAATAATCTTCAATAAAAAACACAATAGAACATTAATTGCAAAGAATTATTTCAATAAAGATTGCGTCATAGACAATTCTCATTAAAAAAGTGTCGCCATAGATATTCAACCGATTACTTAATTAAATGTTAGACTAGACCGTACCAGATAGACTGGCCGTCTATAGGCATTAGCCTAACTTTTAATCCGTCTATCCTTTCTAGGAAATGAAGTTGAAGTTGGGAACATCTGTTCTATGAACGCCGACTTAAGTACTACGAGGAAGCTTCTATACCAGATTAAAGACATAACTTAGTACATACTTGTAATCCATTGTAAGTTTGACACTAAATTTTAATGAACGTTAATGATTATGTAAGTTAAAATAAATTCTATTTTTTTATATTTTAAATAACTTTAAGAGGTTATTAAAGTAATCCGAAAACCTTTTTAAGAAATTAAAATTTAACATTCATGTTCAATAATAAACTTCCTACCAAAGTTAACAAGTGAAAAGAAAGTTAAAAGTTTTCATTACATTTTATTTAATGCCTCTGATGAAGACTTTAATGTTTGTATATTTTATTTGAAAAGAAACTTTAATCATTTATAAGATTAATTTGTAACAAATAAACAAAAGCAAACGACTTTCTTTGAAATTAGAGGAAAAGTTATGTGAATCCCAAACTCCAGATTAGATTACCTTAACATATGGCTTTATTATGCACAATTTTATTTAGACAACATAATAATTATCGTATAATATAAGTGAAACCTAACCTCAGAACAAAGAAAAACATCTCATTAAATACTATTACCAAAAAAAACAATTTCAATTAACACAAGTTGAGCGTTTCATTATCTTCCGTAGGTTTTAATAACCCATACGCTAGTAAAGGCTTGCAATCTTTAATAGGGATTAAACGGGGTCATATTCTCTGGAGCGATGCCCCCAAATCCCTTAAACCGACAAAGTTTGGCGTCGGTCGGTCAATGGATAGTGAGAGAGGCTTTACCGTCAACTCTTCTCATTATCGCGAATGGGAGAATCTTGGTCCGTACAATTTAAATTCATGAATTTAAATTAATACAAGTTCACATACATACAACGATATTAAGCATTTTTTTATTCACAATAAGTAAATGATCAATTGTAAATATTGATTCTAGAAAGTGCACGAATGTAGCAAATACACACTGAAGATAAATGTCGACAACACGCTTCCAATATCCCTAACATAACTAAAGTTAAAATAATGTTCTTTGTCTTTTTGCCAATTATTACTCCAGCTTAATAATGAAAATTTTATGATCTCCTAATACATTAATCAAAATACTATAAACACAACAATTTATTTTTCGAATTCTCAGTAATACAAACGCTGCATATCAATTGAAAATTTAGCAACTTCTTAAAGCTACAATTATCATTCGAGCGGGGATCCCGCTTATATCACGTTTACGGCAACTTTAATTCGAGTGCGACGCAACAAAGCGCTTGCCATCCCCACAATGCGGAATGGCAAAAGTTAGCTTGTTTATTTCCACTTTAGAGGTGCGAAGGCACGCAAATGGGAGGTGTGAAATACCGTCTGACTTATTGTTGTACAGTTATCCTGCAGCCTTGTTATGTCTACTACATATGATTTAATTGAAAAATTTATGGCACACAGAACATAAACCAGTAACTAATATCGCTTAGTAGAAAGAGAATATAGGCTATAACATCACTCAAACTATTTTCTTTAACTATGGTGATTTATAATAAGTCTAACATATTAGGAAATTTTAATAGCTTCATTGCCTTTAAATATAGCACAACCAAATTGTTATATCAGTCGATGTCAAACGATTGAAGATTAGATAGGTGAAAATTAGTTAAGAAAAATACTGCAAGTGAAACCAAAACATAAGAGAAACGAATAATTTGATTACTGTCACAAATAACTGGCGTACAACTAAAAATAAATTGAATTTAGAGTCGCATTAGCGATGTTTCTACTCCAAAGCGTCCAAAGGTAAGTCAATACCTCATTGTGTCGACTTTATTACGGTTCCATTCAGGTTTTAATTAATTGTCAGAGCCGTTTGATTGAAACACTTTGGGAACTTGTTAGATATTGTTTGGACAGGCGCCTACCTCCGCGCGCTGTTTTGTATCGGCCGAGCTTTCACACAACTTTGATTACGTCATTCATTCTCCAAGTTCCACGGCGACGCTTATTTTTCTTAAGGTTTATCTCTATTTATTGAAGCTTTACGGATGTTACAAAGCCTACCTATACTTAAAAGCATTATGACAAGTGCAAATAAAGTATGCTTATTTCCGTTTAGTTTTTAAATACATAATAAGTGTTTTATTTTAGTAATTCTTCTTGTAATTAATCTAACGGAAACTTTTTAGTGTGTTGTTTCGTTCGTTACATTTTTTATTAATTTACACGTTTACTACCTTCATAAATGAACGGGGCTAACCAGACTAGTGGCGCCACACAGTGACAATTTTGTGTCAATTAACAATTGTAATGTTGCCTAAAAAGTAGGTCAAACTTTTTTCTGACACCTAATCACGTGTGAAAAAAATTATACAAGCACGGCGAATGTTATGATGGTGATCATGATTTTTTCCATACCTGATTCTGCAGACCTTCATGTACTCGCGCGAGCAGGACGCTACGAACCAGCACGTGTGAGAGAGCGGGACAGCGATAGAACGATTTAAGATCCAAGTAATGCACGCTTAGATTAGCATACTTCAATAATGAGCTTTATTTACATGAATGATGGTCGTCTCATTGAGATTCCGAATGTGGGTCCATGGGGGCCAAGAGTTGACTGGCGCGCGGCTGCCTCGACAGCAACAGGCGGTCGCGGAGGCGGAGCCTACCTCGGGCCTGCGCAGAAACCTTCCGTTGCCATGACAACGCCTCCTCTAAATGTTTGTGATTACGTCCAGCCATAGAAAGGTGGGAAACTTTCATGATTGACGTTATACTCGATAATTGTGTTTGTGTGTCGGTCGAGCTTTTTAAAAGTTTGGCTCGAGTTATGAGTTCTGCGAAATATGTTTCAGGGCAGAAGTTTCTAAAAGCACTAGTCGTGTGCTTTCAGACATACCTATTTGAACTGTATACTTTTGAAAAATCATCTAAAAATAAATTGAAACACTTGCCGTATGATCGTCTTAGCATACAAGAAAATAATTAAATGTTTTATGAATACTTCATATATATTTCCAGGAGATTATTCTTCTTTAAATAAGTACTAGAGTAGTAAAATTGTCTAAAAGCACAAAATTAATTTAGAGTTCCGTAAAGGCATTACACGTGGATAAGGAAACTTTATTGACCTTTAAACGTAGAACATAAATTGCAATCAAAACTTGGCATATTAACTTTAACTGTTCATTCTGGAGACCGGTAGATGTCGCTACGGTATACTAAACTAATAAAATCGTTTAACTTGTATCGTAACTAAAGTTCATACTGCAGTTTTAAAGCCAATAGACGCATAAAAGCTATTATGCAGTTTGAGAACGATTAATTGTTTTTTCTATTTAGAGACTAAAACTCAAATTAAATAAAAATGAGACATAATTGATGCAAGAAGACTGAACAAAAGCGTGGAAATTAAATTAATAAATCATTTTTTAACAGTCAGAATTTTTAACGGTCATATTAACAAAAGGACAGAAATTGTATTTATGTTTGTCTATTCAAGTATCGAAAGTTCAAAGATCAAGTTTCACTAATCCGTTTTTAAGTATTATTAGTCTGCAAGTCGGGTTCGCATTTAATGCGGAACCACGTAAGATTGTGCTAACGTTCAACCATCCAAGTTCCTTCAGGGCCGATAAATTACCGAGTCACTTTTACAGCTCATGAGAACATACGACAAAACTTTGGTGCAGCGGTGTTCGGCATAAGCGTAAGCGATAAATCTTTTAAAAATGTTGTTAAACTTTAAAATATTAATTTATGTATTAGATTAAAGAAGCGTTAATTAAAAGACAATATTCAACATTAAATTGGTTTGAATAAACTAGTTAAGAATAAACAATTTGATATTAGGAGGTGCCGTCAACGTGCTATCATACTTGGGTTAAGTCCTTCTTAATGGTCCTTCTTAAAATATCCAAAATGTTTATGTATTTATTGATTTTTTATTCCTTTTTTATAGAGGATTTCCTTCAATGATTTAGGAAGCATAATTCATGAATAAATCCATAAGTATTTGGGATTTGTAAGAAATTATGAATAAAACTTTTTGATACTCGCTTAAATCTCGTAACTTGGACATCATGTTAGCTCTGCTGCATTAAGTGGATAATCCTAGAGTTCATACTTTCATCTCCTTAATGGATGCAGCGAAAACCATTTATAGCTTTCAGATGCTTTTTTATGTGCACTCTATTGAAGTGAGATTATTGAGGTGGCACGTCGCTCGACGGCTTTTACTGCCGGTATAAAAGCGTTTTGCTAAATAAATATTTGTAAACTTTTATTAATTTAGTATCAAAAACGATATATTCAATAGAAAACAAATGCGTGAACGTGTTTTAATGGACTTGTACAATTTTCGTGGAAAGCAAAATGTATTTAATATCCAGGAATTAAAAAAGATAATATTTTTTTGATTCCTTTTGCGTAGCATAGTATTTTGTGTAGTAATTGTGTTCATGTATAGTTTTCATCTCAATCCATCCTTCTAGTTTCACATTTATAATACTAGTAAGATAATATTGAGTACAAAAGAACAAAGTACCAGACGTTTGTAATTAATTCACGTCATGCTGTTTGCACCTGAGCGTTAAACGATCATCGTCCAGCGTAAGTTTGTATTGGAGAGCTCAACTAGGTGGATTTGGATAACCAAATTTCCGTCTAACGCGTTCAGAGCAATCCATCTTTGTGGATATTCTCAAGATCCGAGTGTCACAACTAACATTTAGCGAATGCATATTACTAAGGCTAGTTGCTAAGGTCCGTGCACGGATCTTACAATAGGGATAGAGCGGGCTACCTTTGGCTAAACTATCGCACAACTGTTGTGCGATTGTCGATTGTTTCGCAGCTAATTCAAGTGTTCGCACCTTCATATAAGCTCATAGGAATCAAAGCGCGACTAAACAGTTAGTGCGATAGTTAAGTCAAAGGTGTGCGCGCATCCTTAAGATATAAGACGTATGAAAAAGTGTCAACCCTTCCGTTACACTTTCAATGTAATGTATTTAGCACTTATTTCTTTGTAGCGTTTACTTTATCCTGGAAGTGACAATCAGAATTTCCTTATATCGAAGTAGGTAGATTTTATTTTCTTGTCATAGCAGTATGTTTATTGTATTTGTTAATCTTTTTCAAAACTTATTTATTATGAATAGGAGTAAACAGAATAAGAAGTTTTACTTTAGCTATTAATCTTTTTTAAACTTGCTTAACTCGTCTTACTAAGAAATAACTCAAAAATTACTGGATCGATTTCAAAAACTCTTTCACTAATAAATAGCGACGTTATCACTGAGTAACATAGAATATATTTTAATTTCACATGAATGAAGTGGCGAGCAATAGCTAGTCCTTAATAAAATTTAAAAAATCAACACAACAATGAGCTAATTTAAACGCTACATTCAAAATGTATTATGAACTAGGCGCTAATTTTACGACACACTATTTTTAATCACGCGGTTAAATGAATACTAATTAGTAGAGAGCTTGTTACACGGAGCCGACATACACTGGATGAGATATAGTCATTTATTATGGACTTATTACCATCGTCCCCGGAGAGGGCGCTCGAGATCTGTTGGTGTAACATGGAGCATAAAGACTAGATGTGATTATTAAATATTCGATTTTAGACCTTACAATAAGTACACCTGTATTTCATCAGATTTTTAATACAAACGGGTCTTGGCACATCAATTTTGTTTTTGCTCATTTCATTGTAGTTTGATTACTGGTGTTAATATTTCTTATAATTGATTTTTAATGACTTCTGAGTACCAAAATCCATAACTATCACGTTAATGAAGTTTTAAAAATGTTATATGAATATGCCGTATCCAGTTTCTTTATATTATTCTAAATTTTAAATTGCGCAATCGTGATTGAGGCATTTTGCATATCCTTATAATTTGGTAGGAATAGGTTATCAAGGGGTGTACAACATGCATCAAAGATTAACACACAAACAAATAAAAACAGAACGTAATTGGTATCTAATTTGATCCTTTGATATATGTTGTTAAGGGTGAAATTTGAATGTAGGTGTTTTTGCCGCCAACGCGTGATGGTACCCCTTTGAGTAGACTGTCAATTGACTAATCTAGTACGTTTTTGCCTCAGTGAGTTATGTTAAAGGGCACTGGAACAGAAAATTACATTTTGGTAGACGAACTTTGAGTGACGATGTCAGATATGCAATAAACTCGAGTCATACATGCAGAAATACGTACCGTTCATTTAGATTGGTTTTTGTGGTAGGTAGATATTTTAACATATGAATTTTCTAAAATGAAACCTTGGCTAATATATTCAAATAATATAAATTTCGGATGAATAACTACTTTATTTTTTTATTTTGTGTAAATTAAAAATTCATAATAAAATAAACCTTTTATCGTGGAATTTAAATTTTATAATTTGTTTAACATTAAAAATCATGTTTTATATTTGCTAATATTATAATCAAGACAAACAACTTAATGACTATAATGAAAACCTTTAATGCCCGGTAAACTTTCAGCAAGCTGGCTGAAACAATTTACATATTCAAATGCCGTCTGCAAATTAGCACTTTAACAATAAATTTAGTCGAAGTTTTATAGTTCAAATGCTTGCTAAGTGTTTGATTAATTTGAAAATAAATCAGAAGGCTGTTTAGAAAGTTAGTTAGCTATTTAAAATTAGAATTTTAGAACTTTAAAAATAAAATGTATAAAAGAAACAAAAGAAAGATATCTTTGAAGTTATTTCCGTTTATTGTAGAAAAGTGAGTAACAATAAGCCATAGGAAGGTTTGCGTGGGTTTTTTCTTTTAAAATCTTTAACATAATAAAGCACAAGATTGTAAGTCTACTGTACTATAAAAAGCTAGGATACTAGTAATAATATATTAACTTTTATTAGTCGCCATGATAAACGAGAATTCGCTTGTATACAGCGACGGTAAGTGATTCATCTAACTGTTTCCGAATTCGATTCATTCTTAGCTGATACGTGTCTAGCATTAAACAGCACGTCTGGAGGAAAATGTACTGAAATTCTGCATTGTGTCGGTACATATAAACGCTTGAAATCTTAAAGTATTACTCGATTTATAGCAGGACTAGCTATCAAGAGTTAAAAAAAGTAAGTAACCTATGTATTCTTCCAGACTATCCTCTACATTTATGTCAAATTTTATCAACATCCGTTTAGCAGTGTAGGGTATAACCTCTACAAAACATCAATTCATTCAAACATTCGCATTTTTAATATTAGTAAGATACTGATCGCAAAAATCATTCAAATCGTATAGCCATCAATCCACTGTCCAAATTCCACCACTAAATTATATTTACACGCCTTTCAGTCTCATTAAAAAAGCAGATAAATCAATGTTTTGATAGAAGCACAACAAATATCGTTAGCACATGGCGCCATCTGTATTCACGTGTCTAACTCTTGGCAACCGTTCTACAAACACAAGCCAATAATATTAATATCAGATCTCCGATTTGTATTGAATACAGTTATTATGTACACAATTACAATCAAATTACCAATTCATAAAGAGTATATTGTCCAATTCTTGATACAAGGATGAAAGGTAACGATAATTGTAATTGATTTTACTTGAGTTAAGTCGGCACGGATACAAACACAGCAGTCGGAATACTGATACACTACTGCTGCGGCAATTGTTACCGATTTTCGTAATCTTGCTCCGAAGTTCTGCTTTGACATCTGCCGACTCGGCAGATGATCGAAAGCAAGAGAGCTAATAAGAAAAAAACTATAGACAACTAAAAAACGGATCTGGTCAGGAGAAAACTTGATAGAACAAAACGAAATTAAAAATATGACAAAGAAATAACGGATGTACGTCAGTGGTATGACAAGTTTCTCTGGGTCACTCGAGTAGTTAAAACTATAAGTCGTGTCATATTTAGCACAACGAATAAAGTATTATAGGTCAAAACTATTAGTACTTGATGTTTCGTAGTATAGTAGTTTTACGATACTACGAAACATCACATAAAAGTTATGGATATTCTAAAGTGTAGATTTTAAGAGTTTGCTCTAAAGAGGGATGTATTTCGTTAATATATTATAGGATAGTGTTGTCCTTTATACTTAGCTCTGTTGAAGCTGGAATCAGTTTTATGGAGGGAACGTGAGACTGAACCCGCGTACTTAGCCGCTCGTAAATCTGTCCAATGCCCGTACCTATTTTACAACATCTACTAAACTATTGCGAAGCAGTCGCGACACATACAAATATCTATTACGCTAGTTATTCAGGTCTCCCAACAGCATGTGATTTACTTTTAACTGTGGTTTTAAAGAAGATTACTGCAACTTCATCTTTATTATCCTTCTTCTTCTTCTTCTTCTTAAGGTGCCTTTATTATCCTGATATTCTTTTAGTATCATCATTCTCTTTCCACTGAGGGTATCAGAGCATACCTTAAGTTGTGACTAGGCCATAATAAGCTACGCTGGCCCACTGCGGGTTGACATTACACTCATTAACTTAGAATTTCTACAAGATATGTTACTGGTTGTATCACGATATTTTCTTTATCGCATCAACGTTAGGTAAATGTAAATTTGAAATTCATAAATTGTAAACACATTCGTACCATCCCGAGATTTGAATCCAGTCACAGATGCTCTTAAAGTATTTTGTTTCTTTAAGCTTATCCTACCTGGTCTAGTTGGAATAATCTGTCCTTGGAGGTATATCATATCATATCTCGGCCATGTGCTCAGGCACGACAGATATGATCTCCTCCAACTCATCTTGATGGGAAAAGTTGCCGACAAAAGGAGTGTTGGTCGTCGAAAGAAATCGTGGTTACGGAACATCCGAGAATGGACAGGAATTGCGAGTACCGCTCAACTATTTCGCCTCGCAAGAGATAAAGTCAAATTTGGAGAACTGACCGCCAAGCTTCGCTAGTCGGAGAGGCACCTTAAGAAGAAGAAGTCCTTGGAGGTATTTCATAACCAGTGATATTTAGTGCCATTCAAGGAGCGAGTGTACCATAAAGACCGGTAAAGCATCAGTCGTTACTCCAGTTTTGTAGATGTCCATGTGCGTCGATGATCACCTTCGTGTACGAGCTGCTTGTATGCCATCTTCGCTTGGACTATTGAATATGTTTTTATAAGGAAGGCCTTAGATTGTACAGTGAGTATGAAAGGTATTTTTACAATGTTTAGTAGTAGCTATGAAAATGTAACAAACATGCAACTGACAAATATCACTAAAAATTACGAAAAGCTTCGAGTGAAAAAAAGGAATTGAAATCTGACAACGGAATTGCAGTATTCAGGGAACGCAGCGCTCTGATTCGGGTCGCACGTTGGAATCCTACGACAACCAAAAAAGCGAACGCCGAATGAAAGCCGACAACTTTCTACCTTTTTTTCCTTTACGGTCGACAGTCTTTTATTTTTACCCTCGCGTTTCACGCTGCCAGCATTGACTGGTCCGCACTGATACACGCCGGACAATGTTTTCTATTTACAGTATACAGTTATAAGCCCTGCTGTTTATAGCTCTTTGATAATCGCCTTTAGTATTATAGAAGAATTAGCACTTTAATCTATAAAGAGGAAATATTTGCATTTTTGTATGTATAATAACTTAAAAACTATTGGGCCGATTTTAAAAATTCTTTCACCTATAGAAAGGTAATTTATCTGTGAGTAACATAGGCTATATTTGAAATTACACGCGGGCGCAGTCGCGAGCAACAGCTAGTCAATGATAAATCAAAAAATACTTAATTTAATAAAGCATACACTGGAGGCGGTATTCATCGATAAACGAGTAGCTAGTAAGATATCAATATAGATTTATACTTTCCAATATTAAAATACCGTAAAGATCCGATGAGTTCAAGCGACTTTCACGTGACGTCATAAAAATTTTCATAATGTCGACCACAGATGTTATATTAAATTTTAAATATCGAACGCCGCGATCGGCCGTCGTTCAATTTGCCGCGAAATCTCAATCGTGACAGCTTTAGGGCGCGTATACATGGTGATAAAATAATCGCGCCGACGGCAGCCGATCGTACGATATAAAGATTGGAGCGAATGATTCCATCTCGTTCGCGTCGTTTATTGTTATTTGACTGCTTTATTGCCGATCATGGCCTTATTTTTTCTCAATCGAAAACGTTCGTACGTCGTTCGGAAAGACTTTATCATACATACGTATTCTGTTACACATTGATTGAACTATCCTTTATTTATGTCATTGTAATTTTGGGATGATGATATAAACATTATTAAAACCTTGTCGCTCACTTTTTTTTAAATATATAATGGTGGCAAACGAGAAACTACTTTTAATTGATATAGGAGGAGACGCACAGAAAAAAGACATACTGTATTTCTAGCCTTGAAATAAAATTCTGAAGGATTGTGGAAATTAATTATTGAAAAGAAATGTAAATAGCAATAAATAGTTACAATTATTATTACATAAAAAACTAATTGGCGCTTATTTTCCTTATGTTTTTCCTGAACCATTTATCAAAGAAAACATTCGTATTATTTGTATAAACAATGTTCTAGCAAACATCAAAGTATCAAATGTTTTGTCAACAAAAGAAATCAAACGCCTAATTAACGTCTTTCTGTATTGGATCGTATTCATTTCACTTGACAATGTTTAATGTTTTTCTACCTCTTTCCTTTCAAAGAAAATTGAACTCTAATTATTTGTACGTAAACAATTCATGTTTGTCAAACAAAATGAGGTATATTAAAAAATTCTCTTCAATTTATTCGGAAACCGTAAAGTTTCCGATACGAAAAAAGCTATCAAAGAACATTTCCCCGTGTTCTGCGCGGAGTGTGGAAGCCATCAAAATTCAAGCCAGTTTTCCCGAACCGACGATATTGTGAGATACCTTATATTAAACTGTAATAAAACTCCCCATCTCTAATATAATTTCGCGTCCTGGACCAAATCTAAGGCTGCAGACACACGGGTAGCGCGAAAATCTTTCGCAGTATTTTAATTAAACTAATTTATATGAAACCAAATTCACTACAACGGTTTGACACTGTGTCTAATCTTGTTTATGAATATTCGGTTCACAGACTTCACAAGTGAGAAACACACCACAAGTATTATTATTTTTCATTTCACATAAATTTAAAAGACCGAAACACCCCTTGATTATGTCATATAATTTTCCTATTAGAGTTTTTTCGCAATATTATTGCAAGGCAAAAAACTTGTCCAAGAAATATTTCCAGTGTGTAATACCCCTAAGTCAAACGGGAGTCGCGCGGCGGCGCTGTCGGCAATCAATCGATAGAAGCCGGTTGCCAAGCAACGATCGTGTTGCAAAATAAACAATCAGAATCGGGGCCCGGCCGTGAGCAAATTTGCTTTCTTATTTTATTACTTGTGTCAACATTTTAGATCGATATTATCGGATTATTTACTCCCCTACGTTGTATCATGATATTTTGATTCTTATATTGCAAACATGGTGTTGTTACCGCCTTGCGTCCCGGATACTTGCGGGAAGGATTTCCGCAACTCGTTGCATAAGCCGAGCCCGAACTATCCTCATGGGAGGACGAAGAGGAAACCTCGGATCGTGCCTGCGTTCACGATACAAGCGATGCAGAAGAACACGAAAGTCAAGCCACCTCCTAAGTGCGGCGTGTACACTCCCCTGCCCTTCAGACCGACTATGTTCAGGGCCTGTTATGATAGAGGCGAATTTCCTCTCTCCATTGAATTCATCGCTAACGGGAAAAAACTTTCTTGGAAGGTAACAACTGTACACGTGTTATCCGGTGTCCATTGTCAGTTCCGGGTTGGGTTTCATTGTAGAATT
This sequence comes from Papilio helenus, assembly GCA_026546675.1. NCBI lineage: Eukaryota > Metazoa > Arthropoda > Insecta > Lepidoptera > Papilionidae > Papilio > Papilio helenus. The sequence continues at coordinate 809,349 of JAOCNA010000030.1, read as the reverse complement.
ATGTGATTTGGTGATTTCTAATATTTTGTATGCTTTGAAAGGGAAGATAATTATATGTATAAATTGTTATAGCTCCCTTAAATCCTCACAGTTATAGATTTTTTGGATCTATTGTAAATTATTGTAAAACGTCAATATTGTGGAATTATTAGTGCTATAACACAATCACAAAACAAGAACAGGTATAGAACTTCCCCTAATTCCAACTGTCGGCAAAATCACTATCAAAATCTAAAAGCAGATTAAATCTAAGCTCGGCTTTAACGCCCTTTGTGGGCTGTTAGACTTCCTACAGCTTTGTCTGTTACAATCCATTTGCTTGGATGGAATTTTGTTACATTCAGTGCTAGTCATCTAATAGTAATAAAATTCTTATTTCGAATTACAAGTATTGCATTAATTTCTTCAAACTTGAAAGATGTAATCGATTTGAAGACATAAACATGTCAACCATTTTAAATAATTTTCAGGTTCCGGTAGAAAAATTGGACTTTCATCATTACCTGCCGATATTCTTTGACGGTCTCGCTGAAGCTGAATACCCGTTCACATTTATAGTCGAGCAAGGAATCCACGACCTGATCACAAAGGGATCGCATAAAGTTTTGCCTGTCGTACCCCAAATTATAATACCAATTAAAAGTAAGATGGACTTGTCTTATTCTAAAAAGAGTGTTTACATAAATATCTGTTTTAAATTTTAATTAAAATCTAAAGAAATAAACAACCTTTTAGCTCATAATTGATTACTAATTAACCATTTAATTACGGATTAAAGTCGAAAACAGGTTGTATTACTTAATTGCCTTTCTTTGATGTGCTACGCTACGTT
>JAOCNA010000030.1:672868-686047 GCA_026546675.1 Papilio helenus | reverse complement strand
ACTAAAAGCTTCTTATTTTAACGCATTTTGTACAATAAACTAAACTATAGTGAAACACTAGTATGGGAAACTAATCTTAACATTGTTCTGGGGAAATGAGAAGTTTATCTTGTTATCTACCGCGAGTTAGTTGAAGCAATTAAACTTTCCGCTTGTTCTACATTACCTTAAGGCGGCTGTACACGGACATCTACAAGATGTAGCAGCTTTAAGCAGATGTACATAACACGTGTTACTATACTGCTGCCGGGACGCTTGCAGCTGGAATTCACTGAGCTAGCGCGTAATATCCTTCGACCGCGTCTTCACTGATTTCAGTTTAAGTGGAATTGTGGTCAAGCGCTGGTTCATTTATGATAAAAAAAGATGCCGTCCGTATACAGCCACCTTTAATGGTGCAATTTGATTATACAACGTCGCACTTAGAACACGTCGAGTTTAAATAGATTAAATAATGCTTTGTACTCATTTGAACATTGAAAAGTTTGTTCTTGTATCGTTTCCTTAAACTTATGTACTGAAATTGGTGTTCAGATGGATTACTATTCTATGCTATTATTAATTAATTTCATATACATGGGAATTAGTACATAGGAAAAGTAGTTTGTTCCTATTTCGTCTATGGTTCGTGGTTTCACGTAAAAACAAAAGGTAAAATTGAATACATAAATCCCATAGTTACTATACTATGTAAGTACACAGGTTTAAAATCCAAACATTTTATTTCAATTATATTAAATGTTTACAAATTCGAAAGTAATCAGAGATAGCTAACCTTCGTAACAAATACAAAGTGTATAACAACATTTTGAAACTTATGCTACGTTTCACTGAACTTTAAAGTAAGATACAACGCCGCTCATTAACGAGATGTTTTCCACTTTAAACTTATGCTTCAGACATAACCTGTTTCCAACTTTACTACCAAGAATCTGAGATAGGCATTCTCATAAAATGCTATACATATATCTTAATTTACACATACACCTGTTTACGATGTATACAAAACTATTTAAAAGATTATTTTTGTTTTTTTTTTGGTTAAAGATGCACAGATAGCAAAATCAGCCATAGATTTATCTATGAAATCCTATCTTTTAATATAGACATTGTTTTAACACAAGTGGTTAAACTAGCGGCGGGAAGACATAGACACAACAGGAACATCCACAAAAACAGAGGAACTACAGATGAGTAGAGTAATGAAAAAGTACTTATTGGCTTTTAAGGTGAAATAGTGTCTCAGTATACTAGTACAGTAATTTACAACACTAAGGGCTTGTCCCACCACTGGCTGATAGAGGCTCAGATTTAAAAATGACGTCACTGTCAGATAAGGTAACAAAATCCGACATTTCCATCACATATTTTAGACGTTGGATTGTTATCAGACAATTTACAATTTGGTGGGACAGGCCCTAATAGAGATAAGTGGAGATTGACTATTAGTTACTTTTGATGACTACATAACTAAGTCTATCAACACACTAGTCTTGGTCGCGTAGGATAACAGAGAAAAGATCTGTTTTATGCTAATAAAATCATTTTCTATTTCAACCCAAACTAAAGTATGTATGTATAAAATAATTATTAACAGAGAAATATATTAATAATTTTAAATATCAATTTGAAGAGATGTCATTTTCAACGAACGAAACACGTAAATACGTTTAAAAATAAATTAATGAGCACAGTAAAGTTTTTACAGCGGTGGAGAGGTAGTTAATTTAATTTCGCAACTTTCCTCGACTCCGTCAGGATACAAGATGTAGAAATGACGAGGCCTTTTTTAATCTAATTTTACTTTAACAGGCTTCATAAACTTTCGTGGTATTTTTACATCTAACTTAGTCGAGAGTTACTTAAAATATTATTTGTAAAGTTTATATTTTTAATTATTTTAATTTGGCTTTAGACGTGGTAATTGTCAATCGTCAATTGTTATTCCATTTAAACATTTCACAAGTAGATATTTGATCGACCTACAAATGATTATCATCTTTAGTTATTATCCTATTCAAAATGGAATCTGTCGACGTTTTACTGGTGAATATCACTTAATTTTAGCCCGTTTCAATCATGTCACATTTTGCGCAATCCATCCATCTTTTCTTCAGCCTTTATCTATTAATATATGTACCACTCTACATTCTCTCTTCTCATTCTCTACAGATTATAGTGCCATTTTTGTTTTTAATGCGTATGCTCCAAAACGTATTGTATTTTATTCTGTGTAATTAATTACACATTCAGTCATCACGTAAAAGGTCACGTGTGTAATATATTAATTTACCTACATCCATTTGTCTTCTGCTGTCACGCGGCTGGAAGGTGTTAACGATGTTGACAATATAATACGAACACCGCGACCTCATGCCAGTTTCACACGAGGACACCAGTAAGGTGAAGCACGACAGTGCAGTATTGCAATGAACGCACACTTATCAAAAACATCGTGTGTTCATCGCAGTACAATATTGTTGTGCTCTACCTCCCTGTTCTGTCTTCTTGTGAAACTAACGTAACGTTGAACTATATTGATTAGTAAAGCCTAAAGCTTTATTCTGTAAGCTTATAAAAGCACTGTTTTTCTTATTGTCCTTTTATTTATATTCCAGTTACGAATGTAAAAGCTTCACCGTAACAATTAAATCTAAATAAAAGCAGTTGCTATCATTATTTATGTACTCTCTGTTTCGATTTCAGAGAGTTACAATGCAAAATCACAAATGATTAAAACAATATGTTTTTCAATGGGTGAGACGAGCTAGCTTCTTGTGTATCTGACTCACCGATACCATACCTCTCTGCTCGCGTGTAGAAAATGACATCAGACGACTGGAACATTGAGCTTGAGATCACCAAGACCATAGCCAATACACTACAACTAGTGTTTTGATTTTGGATGTTTGGAGTGTTTTCAAAAAGTAAATCTTAACTTCAGCGTCTCAAATTGGTATAGAAACTGCCAAGTGGATTTTCCAAAACCTAAATTTCATTCGGAAAAGTCCTAATTTGAAGTTAAGTACATAATAATATTGTTATATGAGATGTATGTTTTGTCTCAAACTAAATTAATAGAAAATGAACACATTATTCATTCAAAACATTTATGTAATCTTTAGTATCACTTAAATAAAGTTAAGGTAGCCCAAAGCAAAGTTATTAACTGTATTAAATGTGATCCGACAAGATATAAAGTGTTCAGCAACATACTAACTAGTAGTAACTTGGATAACTAAGTTGTAAATAAGTTGTAAACAGATTTTGATAGCACAGATAGTGAAATATAATTTTCAAACTACGCACTATGATTATTTATTATTTTCATATGAATTACCATGTTTTTATAACGTTATCTTTTCTTTTATAATATTTTTTATAGTAACTGGCTGAAATTCATATTTAAATAAAAAGGAAGCTTTATTTATTTATTATTAGCTTTTGCCCGCGACTATGTCCGCGTGTAATTAAAAAAAAACAGTAAATAGCCTACATAGGCTATTTACTGTTAGAACACAAGAGAAGAACACATGTTCTTCCAGACTATACTCTACATCTATTTCAATTTTCATCCTGATCCGTTCAACCATTTAGGCTACAAATTCTACTAAATATCAATTTAGTCCTAAGTAATTTCGTACTCTACAATTGATATAGCCAAAGTTCCAGTTAATTTTAAATAATTAAGTTGATAAAGGTGATAGTGATTTACAGCCTAATTTAATTGACATTATCACAAATATTTAGGCTTGCCTTGAGTTTGGAAAATGTTAGCTTTTGTAACCAAAGCCCGAGGCCGATTGGAACATTGCCCGGAATAAAGAATTTCCTTCAATGTTAAATCTGGCATTTAATGTTCTCCAACTTTTTATACCTTTTTTTTCAAGATTAGCATACTGCTAATTAGATTAATATTTAAATATTACATGAAATTAGATGTTCCTTTTTAATATTTTGTCAATCTAAATTATTTTAACAATGCTTTTTTTAAATGCAGTAAATTCAAAATAACAAAATATACTTAGTACTTCTCGTAGAAGTCTTGTATCAGCTCCTCGACCTGCAAAATGACGACTGATTTGTTACAAGTGAAGTGCGACGCGTGCAACGAGATCGCGCACGAGCCTTACATAGAGTGTTGTGAATGCGAGATTAATTTGTGTACGTCTTGTTTTGCCGCCGGCCAAGAGATACGCGAACACAAAAACTATCACAAATACGCAGTTCGAAGGAACGATTTCCCCTTATTTGATAACTGCAACTGGTCAGCTAAAGAGGAGTGCAAATTACTGTCGGCGATATCAACACATGGTTATGGAAACTGGGAAGAAGTTGCAAAAGTCGTTCACACGAGATCTAAATTAGAGTGTCACGAACATTACAAAAAATATTACGTAGAAAACGTCCAATATAAAGAGTTAAAGTTGCTACCGGAAACAGAACAATCTTTGTTCCCTAAGCCAATAACTCCTTACATATATAATTTACAAGTTTGTGTAAATCCACCAAGAAACAATCAGTCAGATCAACATCTTGCAGGTTATAATGCATACAGATCTGAATTTGAACTCAGTTATGATCATAATGCAGAAAATACATTTAACATTGAGGATGACTACTCAGATGATGAAGATGAGGACCTCATGGATGCTCTAAAAGTGAGCTTAGTAAAGGCATTCAACACAAGGTTGGCAGAAAGGCATCGGCGATACAGTATTATAAAAAATCATGGCTTAATAGTATTAAATCGTGTAGTTTCATGGTTGCAGAGATTTGATGATACATTAATGAGAGGTAAGACTGAAAAACTAGTCTCCTTTATGCAGTTTATGACCGGAATGCAGTTTGATGCGTTCATGGAGTCATTGAGCCTTGAAGAAGAATTATTGCAAAGGATATTTCGGCTAAGTGATTATCGGAAGAATGGTATAAAAACATTTTACTCTGCCACACTTTATCAGCAACTTAAAGTGGAGAATACTATAGCGTTTAAGGAACAGAAGTATCTTACGTTAGTTATGGAAAATAGATTTGAAACTCAGAGTCTGTCTCCGATTAAATCAAAACAATGCGGAATTAAAGACAAAAAGTTGAAGCGGACATCGATGCCTTTAGATATTGTCGGTCTTCCGGGATGTCATCTTTTATCGGATAGTGAAAAGACGTTATGTTCCAATTTAAGACTTGTACCAACAAACTACTTAGAGATCAAAACTCAACTTATATCGGAGAATAATAAGTTAGGGTTCCTCAGACTATTAGATGCTCGCAGGATTTTAAAAATAGATGTAAACAAAACTAGGAAACTATATGACTATTTAATGAAGGAGGGCTTTATTAATATGCCACCAGTATATAAGTGATTTGTATTAAAATCGGAATGCACATAATGAATTTTAAAATCTATAAGCGATCAATTTTTACAATAAAATGTTTTTATATTTTTTTATTTTAAATCGAAAAATGTATTTATAATCATGTGTTAAAACTTACCTTGAAACCAAACTTCTGGTATAAAAATATAGCAGGGTTTGTCGGAGAGACGTGTAGAGTTACATCCTTGCCTGTACATGTCTGGAAAAAAAAGAAGGACTATTAAATGAAATGAAAATTAACACATTCGGGCCTTGACAACTTATGGCACTGCATCCTGAGTTGTTAATTGGTAAAGATAAACTAAATTCAAAATGCTAAGGTACCTAAACTACTTAGATACCCGAATAACTTAAGAATTGTTGGTTTTTCATTAAGAAATAGGGCTATATATTGATAAGCATTCTCTTTGGTATAGAAATTTTATTCTTAGTACTAATCCCCATGATTATTGCCCCACTTCCTAAATCATCGTCCTCAATATCATCGCTCCCCCCCTAGGTAAGGTCCTGCCCCCCACCTGCAAGTACTTACCTGTAAGAGATGGTACAACATGAAGGTGGCAATGTTGGCGTTCCTCCACTCGGGGCGCGTCAGTATGAAGGAGATGTAGGCCTCGTTGTGGCGCGCGTCCGGCACCAGGAAGGCGCAGCCCACCACCAGCTTCCGGTACGTCACCACGCAGCTGAACTCCGGCTGCTGCAGCGCCTCCGTCACTGTTAGTAGACGTACAGTCACTATTGCGATTCAAACCTTATTGTAAAGGAATTAACGTCTTTTATAGATTTTTGTAAAAATAAAAATTTCAGGTAAACAATTTTTCTCATTACTATATTACTAGCTATCGTCCAAGATCCCGTCTGTACGGAATTAAAGAAAACTTAGGAGCGGTACTTGGATTTCAACGTCTTGCAATCGTCGACGGCTTACATGGTATGCAGCCGATGCGACTGCATTGTTTCCCTCGACTCACTTTGATTTGCAACGGCGAGATCTACAACTGCACACGTCTCCGTGATCAATATAGTTTTCCCTATGAAACCAACTGCGATGTCGAAGCCATTATCCATACGTACAAAGAGTTTGGAATCGCCGATACTGTTACAAAATTGGACGGTGTTTTCTCGTTTTGTCTGATCGACGGCGAAGCGCGTAAAGTTTTTATAGCACGAGATCCATACGGTGTTCGTCCACTTTTCAAATTACATGACGATAAAAAGGGATTAATGGCAATTTGCTCGGAAGCCAAAGGATTAATGGGTTTGAAACAAAAAGCCAGTGAAAGTGCAAGTCTTGGCCAGTTCCCGCCCGGCCACTTCGAGGTTTGGAGTTTATTAGATGATGGGAAAATTAAGCTCGACTACACCGAAAGATATTTCACTCCAGGAGCACCTCCCCGTTTTATACCTTATGTGTCAACAGAGGAAGTAGCAAAATTGAATAGTCTATATGAAAAGACCGCGTTTTTGTTAGAAGCCGCTTGTAAGAAAAGGCTTATGTCAGATCGAAGAATCGGATGCCTACTTAGTGGTGGATTAGATTCTTCGTTAATTACAGCATTAGTTGTAAAACTTGCTAAGGAGCATAAATTGCCATACAAAATACAAACGTTTGCGATTGGTATGGGTGATTCCCCCGACCTTGCCGCAGCGCGCACGGTAGCAGATTACCTCGGGACTGAACATCATGAGGTTAAATTCGATGAGAACGATGTAAGACAGGCGCTTGACAATGTCATTTATCATTTGGAGACGTTTGACATCACAACAATACGTGCCAGCCTCCCTATGTACTTATTGTCTAAGTACATCAAGGAGAACACGGATACGACGGTAGTGTTCAGTGGCGAAGGCGCCGATGAGGTAGCTCAGGGATATATTTACTTCAGAGATGCGCCAACGACGGCGGCTGCTCACGAGGAAAGCATTCGGTTATTGTCCGATATCTATTTGTACGATGGACTAAGAGCTGACAGAACGACAAGCGCATTTAGTTTAGAGCTTCGTGTACCATTCTTGGATATTCAGTTTACGCACCACTACCTCAACATCGAAGCGAAACTGCGACAACCACAGAATGGAGTAGAGAAACATCTTTTGCGCAGCAGTTTTGCGACAAGCGGACTGTTGCCTGACTCTATTTTATGGCGACACAAAGAGGCATTTAGCGATGGTGTGGCATCAGTAAAGAAGTCGTTGTTTACAACCATATCTGAAATTATTGCGGAGAGACTACCCGAAGACGATCAACAATTTAAGGGCCTTCAACCAACAAGCGATGAATCCAAATACTATCGTTATGTGTTTGAAAAATCATTTTCAGGTCAACATAACTTTACACCATATTATTGGATGCCCAAATGGGTGCAAGTTTCGGATCCATCGGCAAGGTTTATTAAACATTACGCTGCTACATAAATAATATAAAATACAATAAATAATTTATTTATTGCAACAATTAAATATAAAATACCTAAAAATATAAGCTATTTAATAAAAACCAGCAACCTGTATATCAGGAACGTGCCAGAGATCGTCTAATCAAAAAACATTAATGTGCTATTTAGCACAGGCTTTGTCGTTTCGTCAAGCGTGATTTAGGCATTTTAATAAGGTATTTATATAACTAGAATAACAACTATACTTAATTGATTTCAATGTCAAAACAAATCTATAACTTTAACCCGGTTACTATCGGTTGCTTAACAACATTGAAGCGAACTCGAGTCTGTAACTTGGTTAATTAAGACTCAGGTTACAAAGTTAAATTAATCTCCGATACTGCTGGGCCGATGTCGACCGGACTTTCACTGGAGGGTAGCTGACATAGACGGGCATATTATAGGTTACTATTTCTTATTTTTATATTGCGTGGACGAAGGCGCGGCAACAGCTAGTGCTTAATCAAATTTCTAAACATTATCCATAAATAGGGATTAGAGTTCCGTCATTTTGATCAAACAATCAAAGTATACCAACGTTAGTTTTACTCGTATTATATCTACTAAATTTTATGAAAAGAGTTTAGAAAATTTTATCGCGTACACCTACCGAAATTACTTCAGACCATCAACATGGTGGTGGCAAAGTTGGTCGAAAGTTAAAAAAGCTTCTCTTCTAAACAAGGGGCGTGTATTAAAAGCTCCGTCCTGATAAGAAGCCGGGGGATTCGGTACCTCGGAGTTAATCATGAACCTCAGAGCTTATTTACATAATGTTTTCTTTATCCTACTTGCTTAGAGGATCGCAAAGTTTCTTGGGGCTGCGCCGCTACGGGGTGCGTAAACGTTGTTCGTTATTAACATAATTATAGCATGATTGGAAGAACAACAAGAACTTATAAATGAGGTTAAGTAATAAATAAAAACAACTTAGTCAAAAAAAAAAAGATATTTTTCGTATTCCAAAGTTTGTGAATAACTGCTATGTGTCTGCTCATTGTTTAAATGTTACATGAAACATTTATTTATTGTTTTAAGATAAATATAAAAATGTATTTTTAAAAGTTGTTCCTATTTCAATACAAAAAGTGCCAACGAAAATATTTAGCAACATAGTTGTTAAATGAAAAAGTATTTTGAATAAAATATATCGAGTGTTCGCTTTCAATCAGACAATTTATCTGACTTTTATTTTATCACCGGTCCATTGACGAAACGAGAACGAAATTTAAAGCTCTCGTTCAGTTCGGATAGTTAATTCGTAAGCTTATTAACAAGTTGCAACGGAGCTTTAGTTCGGCCAGGCTATCAGTGTAAACAAGTAACAAATTACGCGTCGAATTAGCCCGGACGTGTTGAAAACATCGACACGATTGGATGTTCCTAAACCACACATAGGGTAATGTATTTTGTATGAACACAACACGACGGTTGCTGTACTGATGTGCAGTAATATATCGCGGCCGGCGGATCGCGGATGCGAATTTAATATCTGTCAGGGACAGGGAGAGCCGCGGCACAGACGTTTTTATTCCCGTTACGTACATCGTATTCGACACCATATAAAAAAAATTAAGCGCAAATTTTTAGTTTATGATCTTTATTTTGATTATATATAGAAAGTGTACATTATTTTAAAACCGAAAGATAGTCAATCTAGTAAACAAAAAAAAAACAGAATTAAAATGTAAAATATTCGATTTGTTTACAAGTTATAATTATGACGTGACGTGATAGAATAGTTAAGACAGTTGTTAGTATATTTTCAGTATCTAAATCGCCGTCAGCAACGCGCAGACCTCGCCTCGTATAGCACTATTATGAGACATCTCATTTCACGTGCTCGTTGCCATTGTACCCGATGGGAGAACTGATGTTTACACGAGAATCTGACAGCTCTAAAGAATTCCTTGTAAATATTAATAATAACCTAGCTAATGCAAGACGAATATCCAATATTAAATTGATATAGCTACAGTTAATAATAGCTCAATATAGATTATTAAAGACAGAAGTTAACAGAAGGAAAACCAAAACTGATTCATGATACACGTAAGTAAGTATTTTAATCGTCGCAGAAAATAGTCTGCAGCTAGAACTGACAGATATAAAATTAGCTATAAGCTTGAAGAGAATGTTCGCAAACTGTAAACAAATTCATAAAATGCAACAGACAGAGCCGCGCCGGATAACGGGGAACATATTGCGGCCGCATGATGAACGAGCAGGGAATGCACTTATAATATACTCTCTACTCTACATAAAATGTTTTCTATTTTAACTCATATTTAATAATAATCTTACTGTTCATCTATACTTCTATACTAATGTTATAACGAGGAAAGATTTGTATTTTTGTATTGATATAACTCAAAAACTACTTGGCCGATTGCAAAAATCTTTCACCGTTAGAAAGGTTATTTATCCGTCAGTAACATAGGCTATACTTTTTTTTACTTTTGATGATGAACATGATTTAGAAAGGTCTTTATATCATTGTTGTAAATTTATGTGCAAAACTGTCCAAACTTTACTTATTCTGAATCTAAAAGGAATTCAAAATTACATTATTTAGCACATTCCTTAAAGTAGTAGCTACAGATCGTAATTGTCTATCTTCAGTTTATTCCATTACTACTAATACGGTACGGCTTAATGCAAATGTATTAATTCACAGTAGTAAGCAGTAATATAAAATCATATTTGCCAAGTGATTCCGTTATGAGGGAATCATACAACGTTATATGTAGACATCCGTCCAGTCGCAGCCAAACATTACTCACTGGTTACACGGCTCAAGTGATAAGCGGATAGCGGGTTAAGCCCGAAATTAAAGAATCTTGATCAACAAATGTAGTTACGATGTAGCTGCTTGTACCTTTTGTTGTTTTGAATTTAAAGAAGTCTTCAAGAAGTATATTAAAGTTTTATAAACATCATCATCAACTTGCCCTTGTCCCTACGGAGTAGTACTAATCCTCTTTCACACTAATTTTTCTTGTTACTGATATGATCATCGTATTACATTTTGTTTATAAAATTCATATTATGAAATAATCTTACCCGCTTTGCCTATGTAGCGTTTGTTTTTCCTCCTGCCGATGGAATTCTTCCTTACCGAAGGACGTGGCCGATCTGAAAATATTTAATCGTTTTCTACTCCGCCTTACCGGACATATTTACAATCTAATATATCTATATATCTCAATATCAGCAGGCGGTTATATTTTACATAGTTTTATGTCGAAATTTACAAACCGTGCGACAAACAAACAGAAAAAGATGGTAATTAGATGATTGTTATGAATGTATTTTTATAAAAAAGACCTTTTGTCTTCAAGGTTTTGATTGAATGGGGTTGCGTTGAGAGGGTAACAGTTAAACGAGCGTTTAGATTTACACACCTCTCATACATACAAACGAATACCTTTACTGCAGGGACAAGTGGTTGCTATAAACAATTTTACAGACCCTTATACTGGGAATCAAAGTGGGGTTGCGATGCCATGCAATTTTAAAATGAACCTTTGTACTAGAGGTAATTCATGACAACTTTGAAACTAAATACACGTTTATTTTCATGTTAGAGTTTTGTTTTAACCACAATGAGCAGATACATAAATTGGGAAAAGTACTGTTTCCAAATTAGTATAAAGATCGATAACTTCAAGTTATATATCAATAGAATAGAATTCTAAGTTAAGACAAAATTTTCTAAGATAATGTATTTTGTGGAATTTTCGTAGTATAAACTTTATAATAAAGGTGCAAAGGGTAGTTTAATTGATTTACTCGAAAACCCATTAAAATGATTTACATTTCGGATACTCTGCGATTTTATAGGAGTAAAATTAAAAAGTTGCTTTCCCCGCTTTCTCCGCTGCCTCGTCCAGTCTAATTCACCCCGGCTAGCGCCCGCCCGAAGAGGGGTGATTACCCCTTTATTGCTCCCCCGCGCCACCCCTAATGCATGACACTATTACGCTAGATGTGAACTAATGCTTTCAATGACTTTTCTTGCAAAAATATTGGTATTCTTTATGCTCGGTGTCTAAACAACAATAAAAAAGTAACCGTTGACTGCTTAGAAAAAATACGTTACAAATTACGTGTTTTTTATAGCAACTGTTATCTAAGAAGCTTTTTTGTAGTAAAATACCACTTATTCACAAATCTATGTTATGCCTTGTGTCATGGCAACTTTTTCGATAGATGGTTGATTGGAATTGTGACGTCATTCAATCTCAGTTTTCCTAGATTTTCGCTGAATTTTGTCCTTTATCTTGAACTTTACAAGCGGGCGCACAATTTTGACTAAACTATCACACAACTGTCGTGCGATTGTCGATTGTTTCGCAGCAAATTCAAAACATTTGTACTGTTTAAACAAGGTCTCCTTTGGTTACAGAAAGGGCTTTGTCCTGACCACGTCACGTGTACAATGAACTGACGCCTCAACATCAGCTGAGTAACGTACAAGCAGAGTTGAAAATTAGCTCTAAACAACCAACAGGGACGCTATCTCGTTAAAAACTACTATATCTACTCATTTTAACAGTACATATTTACTGTACAAATAGAATAAAACATGTTTTAACTGTAGAATACAATACAAAATTATCATTTAGTAAAAGTTGTCCAAAATATTACACTAAATATAACATATTACTTCGTTACAAAATTACACAAATGTAAAATTTTTTTTATTATATTTTTCTCAAGTAAAATTTAAGTAAATTGTGAGTTTTTTAAATCTAAATGTTAAAATATAAGACATTGTTTAATAATCCAATGTTATTTGGCAGGCGAATAGGTGTCACCAATCTCGGAATTCTTGTCTGGAATACGAAGCATTTCCACTGAAAGGCTTAAGGTGAGATCATTAGATGGAAATTCGTTTAAATGTTGCCAAGGTTTAAATATTTTGTTTCACACAATTGTTAGAAGCAGTTAAAGTAAAATTAGATTTCTTGTTAAGGGATTATAGGAAATAATGTCTTTTGTAATTGTTATTGTAGTTGAAATTGATATAATAAAAGACAATTTCTTCTTCGAATGTAATAAAATAAATGTTTTATCTTTATTAATATAATAAAACTAACTAATAACGGGCGCACACCGCTGACTAAACTATCGCATATCATTTGTGCGATTGTCGATTGTTTCACAGCCAATTCAACTGTTTAGTTGTACAACTAAAAATCGTGTAGTGTACGCTCCATATAAGCTCATAGGAAAGCGAGACTAAACAGCTAATATTGATGGCGCATTTTTATATTTATCCAGGGTAGATTACAGACTTAAATATACAACAAATAGTACATTTCTTGCAATACAAGCATAGTATTTATAGAGCTTCAGAT
>JAOCNA010000030.1:537968-548898 GCA_026546675.1 Papilio helenus | reverse complement strand
ATTGATTATTTATTTTTGCTTATACCCCCCGTTTGTATGTAAGATAGACATTCACGTGATACACAGGGGAAATACACAAAGTGGATAAAGATTATCCCATGCATAATTCAGCCCTATTCCGTATTCGTACATCTGCCTTTCTGTACACTTTTATCTGGCACGATTGCTTCGTACTTGTGTGTTTGCTTCAGGAGTTGAAATAAGTATTATTAGGAACAATTGCTTTGACAGAAACTGGATTGACATTGGTGGAATATCTTTATGGAGGATGGCGGTGCCAAGGTAGCGGATACTAAAAAGGAATGAGATTACCATACTGTTTCTAGTGATTTGCCATCACCCAAGAGCACACTGGGTTTACGGGGAAGATACTACGTCAATTGGGATTATTAAACCAATAACCCTAAATATATTTATTAAATCCAGTTAATGACTTATTGACCTTTGACTAGAAACCACATGCTTAACGAGCCTCGATTCATTCTGAATTGGTGTCATGGCACCTTGTCGAATGGTGTCAACATCCCCTTGCACCAGCATGGTATATTCCACGCCATCATTCTGTACAACCTACCAAGCTCTGGTCGTACGCGAGTGGGTGTATATAGAAACTGGAGGTATTGTTTTATAATAATTCTGTCTGACCAGGGTATGCCAAGCTCTGATATGTAGATCCTATGTATAAAGAAGATATAGCAGGAATGAAATGCTTTATTAACAGTAGTTATTTTGTACATTGCTAAAAAAAAAAAAAAAAAAAAAGAATCGCTGAATCAATAGACACATAGTAAAACTATAGGGGTATAAGAGAATAAAACCGAATAGAGACAACCAATGTTTAACCAGAAAGCTCATGGATTGTAGGGCGCCTAGCCCCTTCGGTAGACAGTTCCGAGGGATATTCCTGCTTAACACGTTCTTGTGCTATGACGTAGGGTTGCGGTTGCTCGTGTGTTGGCGATTTTCTGCTATTCCTGCGTCGACGCAGGAGCCAGAGGCCAAGTGCAGCAAATATCGCGATTCCGCCAACGCCCACTCCCACTCCCACTCCAATTCCTGCGCCGGTTGATAAACCAGATGATTCAGAGGAAGTTGAAGGTCCGGCGGTTTCGGTGGGTTGAGATGCTGTTAATGTAGGCTGAGCATCCGTAGTAGTGGTTGCCGGCTGTGTTGTGCTAGTAACGAACAAACTGGAGTCTGAGGACTGCAGTTGGACGGTAATAGGTTGCGCCCACATAGTGATAGAACCTGTGATTTCCGTGTCCTTTCCCGGTTTGTCCCTAACGGTCACGGTTGTGGAACTTGACGGCGGAAACATGCTTGTGCATCCGGCAAACACTGCATTTCCTTGATTGGTGGTCGAAGTTACATAGGAGTAATCCCTAAAGAATGAAATGTCAATCGCAAGTCAGAGTATCGAAGCAGCAATTACAATTCACATACGAGAGGCAGCAAATCGCTGTGGTTATCGGTGCTTGAACACCTACATAAGCGGAGGTGTACCCTCCGGGACAATAGCCAGGGCTGAACACTAGGTCGGCAGTTGCTCTCCCAAAATGATTCCAACCGGAGGGAAAACAGGCCGAATCTGTCCCAGAAGCCACGGCATTTTGCAGCAATAGACCCCCGGGGATTCCATTCGCTCCCGAAGCCTCATACGTCCAAGAGTTCGAGCACGAGGCTGGGGGCGTGAAGGCGGTTGTCATGGCGAATGTGGTGATAGAGCCATACTTATCCCCAGCCGCTGCCAGCGGTACCGTGGACGACATTTCGAAAAGAGTTTTCGATAATTCAATAATAATAAGTGCCGGGTGTTTCGGAAATTCGCCCAGGAGAGGCTCCGGGGTTATAAGGGAAAGGAGGCCATGGCTTGGGGCCGACTAATCATGCATGGGCTTAAATTACCTGGCAGCGGAGTAGGGCACAGAACCGAGTCTACCACCAAGATCAGCTAGCATGGGCGCTTATGCACAACCGAGGAGTATGCACATTATTTCGACGCCCGGCCATCACACTCGTGATTGTGATTGCTGGGCTAAGAACGGCCCCAGGCCCACGGCATGTATGGATAAGCTATCAACCATCCGATGACCAACCCAATCAAGCCTGATTGGAACGTGGAGTTGAGCTAACCGCCAGGGAGTGTCTCTTTATTTGAATTTGAATCCTGGCTAATATTAGGGTCGGTCCGTTATCCCGTGCTGGTCAGGTTTTCCTCACAGAGACTTCATCCTAGTACACATATCCCGGATGGCCGTCTGGAACCTTCATGCTCCCATGACATGTCGTGCAGCAGCGCGGCGTAGCTCGCGCGGTGCGCCGCCGCCTGCCGCTCCAGCGACGCCGCGCGCGCGCGCTGCTCGCACACCACGCCCGCGTGCTCCGACCTCTCGCTCTTTAACTTCTACACAGTTCAATAAAACACCTTTTTTGTACATATACATACAGTGAACATATTTAACAAAAAAAATGATAATGGGCTACAGGCGTAAACCACATTGCCAATGACAAGCGGAGCTGATTTTCAGCCTGTCCCTGTAGGCCGTGCTCTACCTGTTCAGAGGTGCCCATCGCTTGGTATGCAACCATAATATGTTGTAAAGAGAAAAAAAAACAAACATATAAACAAAAATGACAGCTTGTGGCTACTTAGTAAAATTTATAGAAAGAAATAATAAAAAAGGTAAAACATGTAATATTATTTTTATATGAATCTCCTACGTTTATTAAAAATAGACAACGCATCTCCAATTGCGAATAGATTCGCTTTTTCGCCATATACAAGTCAGTCGCCCATTTGTC
Organism: Papilio helenus; assembly: GCA_026546675.1. Lineage (NCBI taxonomy): Eukaryota > Metazoa > Arthropoda > Insecta > Lepidoptera > Papilionidae > Papilio > Papilio helenus. The sequence continues at coordinate 546,096 of JAOCNA010000030.1, read as the reverse complement.
ACATCATATAAAAAATACGAAAAATATATCCTTATTAAAACTTATGATCTTATAGTTTTGTTGAAAATGTTACATTAAATGGTTAAATTAGAAATGAATTGTTGATCTAAAGAACACGCAAATACATGTTAGTCGTGAAGTTACGAAAACTGTAGCCCCTACTACTAGATAGTAAGGAAGTTAAATATTTATAAATTCACGAATTTTAACAAAAATACCGTTTAAAAGTAATATAATTTGATATTGACCTGTGTAAAGTTGTAATTAAAGAGGAAAAAAGCAATTTCTAAGCGATTTTATGATCATAATTTGTCCAACTTACCTCCTCATACAACTTCAGAGTATCCTCTTTGTCCTGCTTCTCTTCTTCCCACATCAGCTTGTAAGTCTCCACCTTCTCCTTCAGCACCATTATCTCTGTCTTCAAAACATCCATCTCATTCACTTCATCATCTCTACTTCTCTGCATATTCTGTGTTTTATAATTATCAAAATCTATCTTCAGTTTCTCCAATTCTTCCCTACATTTATCATGTATGTTATCGTAACCGTCCACTTTGAATACGGTAGTGATATCTACTGGGTTGCCTAGTTTTATATTTTCAGATATTAATTCCTTTTTTAATATATGGATTTTATCAATCAGTGTCTGCAGATATTCAGTATCCGCTAACTTCTCATTGTCAGTCTCACTTTTCTGTGGCGCTTCATCTAAAATATTATTAAGTACCTTCATATAAGTTAGATTACATTAAATTCAAGCATATTTGGATGATAGGACAACATTTGCTTGACTCTATCAATCTGAAACTTCAATGTTACTTATAAAGAGTGAAAATGGTCCTTCGAGTCGGATTTCAACTAGTCATTTTGTAAAAATAATTGGATCTTTGTATCAAAAGCAAAACAACCTTGGTATTAGAATTATTACAGACTAGCTTTCGTCCGCGACTCCGTCTACGTGGAACTAAAAAAAGTAGCCTGTGTGTTCTTCCAGACTATGCTCTACATCTGTACCAAATTTCATTGAAATCCGTTCAGCCGTTTAGGCTACAAACTCTAACAAACATCCATCCATCCATCTAAACTTTCGCATTTATAATATTAGTAAAATTAAAGCTTGTATGTCTATTAAAATAAATAAATCAAGTAAACATACCGCGCCTGGAGGCCATCTTATCCAGAAGACTGCCATTGAGAGATTCCTTCAGCTGCTGTATGGTCTGCTGGTCCCTCCTCCGCCTCACGTCGTACTCTCCTATAGTCTGTGACAACTCCGCTAGCTTTCCCTCTAGCAGGGCCACTCTCTCTTCTTGACGGGCGCAGATCTTTCTCGCAGATTCTTCTGCGCGCTTCGCTTTTATTTGTTCCTACAATCAAAAGCAAGGATTCAAACTGTCTATATGCGATGTGAAGATTTAAGGAGATTTGAAATAACCAGTCACTCCTGGAATCATGAAAAGGTGTTCTGTGTGCTGCCGGCACTTGCTGCAAGCCGCTAGCCGCTACCTGCAAGGTACGCTCACCTCCCTGATGGCGATGGAGTGCGACTGCTCCAGCAGCGCCAGCTTCTGCTGCAGGCGCACCAGCAGCGCCGGCGTCTCCACGGTGCGGGCCTCCGCGCGCTGCAGCCGCCGCTGCGACGCCTGCAGGCTGCTGCTCAGGTCCCGCACGCGCTTCTCCAGCTCCGCCTGGGACGCTGCCGTACACATTACTCACGACTGATATTAAAGGGGTAGGCAGGGACCACGACGCATTTGGCGCAGTATCACCTCTTACACTTCTACATTCATAACTCTACAAATATGATAGTTTTGGTTGCTCTTGAAATCTCCCTAAGTATTACATTAATATAGACGATAGATAAAACAATATTAAAAAAAGAAATCTCAAAATTTGCATTCCTACAATTTTTTAATTATAAGGTGAGAAATTAACAAGTGGCCATTGCAATTTGCCAAAAATTCTCAGCAACGACTGCTTGTAAACATTCACATTTGTTGATGCATCGCCTACCTTTAATCAATGTAGAAAGGGATACACAGAAAATGGATACTTCTATCTATGCATCCCATCCCTTAATTTACTTATTAAAATTTACTTACCCTGTGCTTCTGTGGTGTTCACAACTTTATCCTCTAATTTCTCTTTAGTTTTCCTTTCTGATGTCAATTTCACATGCAGCTCCCTGTACATGAGAAAAATTATATCAAAAACTATTGTTTACAATAAGTACCTTTTTTATAACTAAATATTCATATGTTTATACTTCATCATAGCAGCATGATCTGCTCTCTCGTTCTCTCGCTCCTGAATTTCGTAAGCTATCTTAGCTTTCAAATTGCTAACTTCAGCAAGATGTTGCTGAACTAATGTTTTCGTCTCTTCTCTCATCGATGCCAACATATTTTCATACTGAAATTATTAAATTATTTTTAAATTAATATACAAACATTTTGTGATTACATCAATGTTATACATTTTTGGATGGATGGATGGCAGTTTGTTAGAGTTTGAAGTCTGCTGAATGGATCTCGGTGAAATATCGCATAATTGTAGTGAATAGTCTGGAACTTACTTTATGTTGTTTTTTTAATTCCATGCTGACAAAGTCGCGAGTGAAAGCTAGTCTTTATTTAAGCTGTGATTAACTGAAAATTTTTCTCTTCTTTAAGAAAAATAAATTTGATTACCTTTTCTCTTGTAACTTTCTTGTCAGCTTGAAAAGCCTCCTCCATACGTGATTTCTCAGCAGTCAATGTGGCGAGAGATTGCATAAGAGTTGACAAGGAATTTTCTGAATCTGAGGAAAATACATAAGCATTATGCATTTATTATCTAACAATATAATTTATTCAAGGTGCCAACATTGAGATGTTACAAGTACCTACTATTTAATAGTAAGCAGATCAATAGTAGAGGCCACAATAACATCTATTGCATAAATAAATCTACACTAGCCTAATGGTTAAATGAACTGCCATCTCTAAACCATTGCATGGTCATAGATTCAAATTTATTACTGTATAATATAGGACATGCTTAGTTAAATTTGTGAAAAGAATATTTACAAACACAATAAATATGTAAAACCAATACCTTGTCCGCTAGCATTATCTTCTTTACTCAAAGCTTTTAAACTGATTTCTAAGGCCGCTTTTTCTTTAACAAGACCTTTGTATGCAGCAACAACATCTGAAAAAAAATTGGTTTTTTTTTTAATACTAACTGAATAGCAATGGAATCCTACTACATGCTTGGTTACTTGTAAAATTATCTTTTGTAAATGTAAATATTAATCAATTGTTTAACAAAATGGAACTATATTTATATGGAAATTCGGAACATATGGTAATATGACAGTAATCATATTAGAAATAAATTGTTTATATTACCTCTAAGTCTGGCTTCATATCTTTTAATTTGGTCCGCTTGTTTTGTTATTGTCGAAATTAATTCCTGTTTCGATAAAGACTCCATAGTTTGAATTAAATATTAATATTTATGATCAATTACTTGTATTGTTGATTTATAACACTGCTACCATAAAACATGAAATACACAGTCTTGTGTATAGTTCTCATGTCACTTCAGTAAATAGTATCTTTGATAATTTTCCTTTATAAATTCATCTATTTCACTTGGATATATGATATTTTTATCCATTTACACTTGTTAAAATTATTTGCAAAAGCAAAAGCAATTTTGCAACAATTAAGTTGACATTGACAGATATACTTCAAACGATCAAACGTCATCGTTAACCTTGACAGGGTTGCTATATCATGTCTTATTTAAAATGTTGAAGTCGACGCTCGATCGAAAAAATGAGCATTAAAATGAAAAAATCAATGTTGTTTGTATTTCACGAGCACATGTGGTACTGCAGTGGCGCCATTGCTTTAATGTTACAGTAATTTCCATTATTTGGATGTTTAGAATAAAGTGTAACGCGTGCTAGTGTGGTGCGATGGTGCCACTAAATCATAGTCTTTAAGGAGTATTTCTAAAGTTCTCACTTAAGTCTATTATAGTATATTTCTTGACTTATACGCGGATAAAAATTATTTATCCGCATTGAATCTCCTATGTTGCACTGGTCCTACAAACCATACCATGGCAGCCGTTCTAGAAACAAATCATCTATTTAAATTGCCTTATGCATTCATAAAGCATTTTAATTAGACTGGAATTGATCAATACTGAGAAACGTGTCATAAAACTTTTTTTAATAATTCTAAAATATCATCATCATCAGCAGCAGCAGCCTTTATCTGCACACTGCTGGACATAGGCTAACATTGGCAGCATGATTATATTTTAGCCATTCTAAAATATAAACATTGTAAAATCCAAAAGAAACTGAAGTAATAAATCACCAAATCAAAGACCCTAGTAGCTATAGTGTGTCGCTGTGAGTGGGAAATGCAAATCTGGGGCAGATAGATCGATGCCTTGTTTTATTTCAACCCCAAGCAAAGTTTAACTTAACAGTTCGTATTGATTTGGCATTTCATTTCTATTTCTATTATTGTAAAAGTAAATTATTTTTATTGCAATTTACATTAATATTAGAACAGAGATGATTCATTTCAAAAAAATATGTATGATATAATATATGTAAGAAATAAAAAAAGCTTTTTGAAATACACACACAACTGCTATTTACTGGAACTTCAAACATAGTACAATGTTGAGCGAATATTTTTTTTTAAATAATAACTTAAAAAAACAGGGACAAACAATTTTTCGCCCTTCATTTATAGTATCCCCTACTATCTGGTCCATATCCAGTTTGATCATCGCGGGAAGGGGTCATTGAACTTTATTTAGGGTGAACATGACTTTCCGCACCCCTCGACTAAACTGCTACTTTAATAAATGTGACCGTTCAAAATATCCTACGAAATCGAGTTTACGAATGTCTTTTCTATTCCAATTCGTCAGATTCATTCCTTTTCCAAAATATTTTATAAACCCCAAAAAAAAAACACGCTAAACGAAAATGTCTTCCTCTGATTCGGTAGTGAGTGTTTTATATTTTGATATAACCCAAACTACAATAGGTAAAACGAAATACGTAATTGCAGAGCCATGTAAGGGTATCCTAAAAATAGTAAATAGTAACAAAATCTATTGAATAGCTAACACACATCCAACAGTTGCCCGATTATTCCGAGGAAATCGCTTTCCATTCATCCGCAAATTGAGTCTACTCAGATAGCTCTGAATGTCAGAGTTCAAGAGGGTTTTGAGACGATATCTGTAGAAAAGGTTTCCATTCTAAAAATAATCTGTTGTAAACTAGGATTTCTTTCTAAAAAGTACCATCATTATGTAGCATTATTACCAAGTTACTATAATCATTCTAACTCTAATTAAAGGTTGAATCGGTGAAAAAAACATTTTTTTAAATTTAACAAAGCATTTCCATTTGCCTCTGCTTCAATATACATTAAGATATAGAAAATTAGGACCTCTATCCTTGAAACAAAATCGACTCGTATGTTGTTAACAAACACATTAATTTATTATTTACCCTTGCTTTTTATACATACATTAACGCTGAATCACTCATAGTCACGAACGATACACAATAAATTGGGGCGAAACTAGATATGTTTTATAAATTGCGTGTACACCAAGTCGGAACGTACACGTTGGTTTTCACAATAGATGCAAAATAAACGACTTGGTTTAATCAAGTTTCTTTCAAAATCGAAAACTCTTGCTTACGTTATTTCAACATTATTAATAATATAAATGTATCACAGAATTACAGTATTAATCTATAGTTATGTAGTTTCTTCTTGAAATGAGACATCCTGTGTGCAAAATTTCTCAATTAAATATTACGTAATAAATTCCGTCATCAGAATAATTTGCCTTTAATATAATTCCGTTTTGCGAAAACATCTTGTCAATGGCCGCGCGTTTTAACCATCAAGAGAGAGTTATAATGAACTTTCTATTCGAAGACCGCCCGTTAGCCCGTTACTATAGTTTAGCGGTTCACTTGTGCGGGCAGACTGGTGGCGTGGTCATATCAAATTTAGAATTTTTATATCTCAATCGTGAAGATATCATATTCTTAGAAAGTTAACACAGCCGCTCTTAGTCAGTAAAAACTGAAGCAAGTTCTTAATACTGATTTAGTACTGCAAATCTACACTAAGCAATAGTTTAAGTAATCACTTAGAGCGAGTGACTAATTAGTAATACTAATAAACACTTTATAATTCTGATTGGAATTATTAAATTCGAGCTAACAAAAAAGGCAATTAAACAGTTTTCGCAATGTTTTTTTTTTTACCTGGACATATTTCTAATTTTTTGCCAATTTGCCTTTGTTTGTTATTGTGTAGCTTGTTTGAAAGGAAACATTTTACGACACAGCAAAACGACCCGACGCGTCGTCGCCAAGCTGTCTCGTCTCGGAGTGAGGACAAAAAATTTTACACAAAATTCTGCCCGCCTTCATATTTACTCGTCTTTGTCGTTTCCTAATGGAAGGCATTACCAGACGAGTATATTAATAAAATATCAAACGTTTTACTTAATTTCAACTAACTTGTAGTCTAATTTTAGTAAACTTTCAACTAAAATACAGGTTTTAAGGTACAAAGGAGACTTGGCAATTATAGGTTTAAATAAAAGAATATTTAAATATTATTGCTAATGTCGATATTTAATGTCTATATCAATATTCCCTACATCAGATTACATTCGTTGACATTTCAAAAAATTAAATGTAAGCCAAACATTTTTTTTTCAATATGTTATCGGCGATTTGTACTCTGTCTTACATCTCTAGTTACACACTAGGCCAAACCTTACAATACCCGAACCTGCCCTCAAATTAAAATAAACCAAAAAAAAAACAAAACTAAATTTGTTAAATAATTGTTATACAATAAACACTAGACAAAAAAAACCTGATAATTGTTAGTTTATAAATAAACTGAAACTACGCTAAACACAAATAAAATACCACGAAATATTACAGAGAAAATAAAATTAAATGGGACAGGTGTAAAGTTGCCAAAGCTATCTATAATTGAGATTTCATCATCAAATGAACAAACTTTATGAATTGCAAAAAATCTATCCATGCAGTGGTCTAAATATTGAATATATCAAATTATTTTAAGTTGCTCCAATGCTTGTAGAAATAATTCCTTCTCATTTATAGATAGCTTCATTAACAACCGCTCTGGCTACATGTTCCTTTCATTGGTTAGTGTGAATTTCAAGTGACGGACGACACAACACAGATTATCGTAGACGTGCTGGAAATCCTTTGAGCGGTAAATTAGGGCTCCAAATAAAACTTAAGACTCCGCTAAATTGGCTACGAGGAACTGTGAACTGGAGGCGGATTTACTACTACTTAGGACATAATAAAGAAAAATAACACACTGAGATTCCCTCCACGTAAGTTTCTATGCCACAGACGCGCCCAAAAGATTCACAACAATTCCTCAGACTATATTACTTCGAGGTATGTTTTACCTGTGACTAGTTTTGAAGCACACCACTTGCGTTGTTGCTGTGTGCTTGCAAAGGTACACTATTCTTAAGTTAACGAAACACCACACCAACAAATTTTTAAAATCAAATTCTAAACTACATTTAAATAAAGAACACAGTTTTTTTAAATACTTATAAGTAGGTACTTAAAATTTTATGTCGCGCAAAAATTAAAACTGACTAGTTCCGTGTAGTTAAGTACTTTAAATAAATAATTAACCTTAATGAATCATTTATCCTTAGCAGTATAGAAATTAAATCACTTAATCAAAATGCGTTTAACAAGACTGTTGCTGCGGTACCAACTGTGCACTCTCGGGGACATGATATGCATTCATCTATGAATAATTTAACTATTGAGATACTGAAACTACTCAATACAAAGATAAATCATATGGATGTTGTTTTACAGAGTAAACAATTCACCAAACTAAGTCCCAAACTTACACTAATAATCAATATATATTAATAATAACAGCAAATGAAATCTACTATAAATCTATTCACTATTATGACAATAAATTATTAATCATACATTACTTAAATGTAATAATAAATAGCGATTACACAATCAAATTAATAAGAGAGACGAATATCA
>JAOCNA010000030.1:511446-522267 GCA_026546675.1 Papilio helenus | reverse complement strand
CAAATGAGACTTTGTTCTCTTACTACTATGAAATTGTAGCAAAAGGAACTATATCCAGTTGCATCAAGGTTCTTATTTGAAACATATAAATAGAGCATAGTGATACTATGCGGAAGTGTCAGATTAGTCAACAAGGATATGACAACAGATATACAATAATTGCTGTATTTGATTTCACAACTACAACTTACTTTATTAAATTATTCGTAAAATGTAATTTTAGGTATCGACCGGATGCGATAGCGATATGGTGGAAAGCCCTATCAGGGTTAATGCGCGAATTGAGTCTATCCCACATCCACCAGCAAACATGAGCGCTCGCCACTAACGACAAGCTTTCATTTCAGGCTTTTGATCATGTCTAAAGTAACAAATAGTTAACATCAGCGATGACGAAATAGGCCATTGAGACTGTCAATCATACAACGTGAATAGCGTGGTTTGTTCAATCTGTAAATTGCATGACATACCACGCCATTTAACTTGCGGTTGCGATCCACTTGCTCTGATCATCGCCTTTGACGAGAAGTGACGCGACTCGACGCATGTCTAGTAATCTATAGACATTCGCCTTTCTTCTCTGTAGTATACGCTTAATTGTCATACGTTTACAGAAATTTGTCTTTCATAAAAATTCTCTCACTGTTATACTGGAAGCTCCTGACTGATACTTTATTATTTAATCTGCCAGACCAATTTGGTCTGACCAAACGCTGGGACTATTTGTCAATGTATAAAATGTATGTCAAATGCGGTAAATAAACGAGAACTAGCCGACAAACAAAGAGCACTTGAGTGACTGCGCACACGTGCGCGGAGTGCAAAGGTCTCTCTTTGTCTGACCGAGTCACGCGTCTGTTTAAAATAATTTTTTTTTAATAGTTGCTGCTAAAGGCAAAAATCTGCATTCTTCCAACAAATTAGTTACAAAGTCGCAAGTCTTCGGGATTATTAAATGAATCTGGTATAACCATGACTACAAAGAAGTTTTCCGATAAAAATCATTCAAACAACATTAAATTTATGTCTTAACGATGTTCGTTAGTAACATGTATAGACGTTAATAATGGTAGAGACTGAGCTGACAGTTTGGATGTTATACTTTACATTGAGAGGGCACAATCGTGTGTACAAAATCCAGCATTAAACATTCCATTGTACACGTGCAGTGTTTATCAAACAGATTTTTGTACTTTGCACGACTACAGTTTTTCCAACAAGGCTATCTGTTTAATTTTTTCACATTTCATTTTATAACACCACCTGAAGACAGTGACGTCACTTTTAACGAAGATTTAGAGGAAAGAAGCAAGATTTTTTATTGTAAGAGTAGGGGTGAAACAAACAGAGGAAACAACCAAGTGTTCATCGACGCAGACGATATATAGTATTGCAAATGGAGTGGATGGTTTCGAACTTAGAGCAAAGTCATTTAATTTTTAATTTGGTTCAAAAAATCTACAAAATAAGTGGAAAGTAACATCCTCACTTTTAACGAAGTAAACGTCATTTAAATTAACAACACGTTCTGGTGACAAAGTGCTCGGTGTCTTTGACAGTTCCCCTCCTCCGATCGTATCGGTCACGTCTCATTAGGGAAGGGTATTAAGTACACCTGAAGATTCTAGCCTTGCAACCAATATTATAGAGGGAATGGTACATCATTTTCAGAACTGCTTTACCGTAATTAAGTAGACATTCACAAAATTCTAATATGTGACATTCCTTAAACTAACTTAATGAAATAAGGCTAGATTTAAAAAAATCCAAATACATGTACAAATGTAATTCATGTTCTATGTATGTACTTATTTGCATTGAAAACATACAAAAAGGACTACGTTTGCTGTAATTATCTAGCACAATGAGCGGATATATGGATGGCAGAGCTGGACACTGTTATCGACTGTAAGAAATTAGCACAGCGATCTGCATCGTTTTTAGTGTCATGGCTCTCTATTTCAATACTCTGTTTATTGCAACATTGCTCTATATTGCACATACCAGACGTACGAGCGAAGTTAAATGCTTTTAACTTTTTAACCTTTAACTACTAATAGTTGGAAAACTAAAACTTAACCTTAATATTATCCAGTTAAAAAAACTTATATAATAAAAGTGTAAAAATGATTTCGAGAACTAACCAAAATTTTTACCTATACTTTTTCTTTGGATATTGACGTAATCAATTGAAATTTAAATCCGAATGGGAACAGGATCATTCACAATTCAGATCGAAATGGAAATGTCACAAATTCAGAAGCAGATAGGAAACGTTATTTTCAAATACGAAATATCAATATTTCAAAGAGTATAAAAACTGATTAGGTATACAAGCTAAAAGTTGTATTTCACTAAGATAGACATAATTTTAAATATCAACCAGAGGTAAAATGAAAAGTAAATACAATATTCAGAACAGCAAATTGTAGGTATCACTTACGCCGCTCGCTTACCGGGAGCGAGCGATCGCGGTCGTTGACCTTTTCGAGACTGAAACGCAGCCTCCGCTCTTTATTCCCACGAGGGCAGAACATTAAGGTAGAGTAGTAGATAATGCAGTACTGCAATTGTTTGCCCGTACAAGTCTAAAGCATATCAGTACTATTTTAACAGTTAGAGTGCGTTTAAACCATAGCAGGTCTGCATTGTCTACTGGTCTGTCTTACTGTGAAACTAGCTTTACAAGAGCCTGATTGTGTTACGTTGATTTATTTTTACAAGTTATCGGTCAATAATTGTGATGAGATTCTTTAAAAGTATGTCCTTTACATTACTTCTGTTTACAATGATTGCATTTTATATTATATTTCTTCAATATTTAATCGTAACTCGTTTTAAACAAAACAAAAAACAAACGTAAATGTATTTAATTCCACGACAGGGACATATAGTCAATTTCTGCAAATAAACTAGGATTTTTGTCGTGTTTCAGCAGTGGAAACTAAAATAATCTAACCTTGATCTGTTCGTAAACGGGCTGTAAAGTCTCAAAGATCGATTTACAAGCCGAAGGTTCAATAACCGGTCAATAGATATTCCTATTGAGAACATCTTTCAATCAATTTTCATATTCCAATTTATACGATAGCGGTTACAAAATTGATACATCTGAAAAAGTCATTTTGTCCTCCATTTTAACAGAGACTTGTGACGTTAGAGAGAATAAAAGTGTTTTTAAGTCATAAAAAGCTTATAACCTTACATTTTTATATTGAAACCCTTTTTACGCGTTAAGTAGAAATAAAACTAAGTTAGGTTCGAACTACCATTACCATCGACTGTAGGTAACATGTAGTGTAGCGAGCGGTATTGATTTTTTAATTTGAACTTCAGGCAAAGGACTGCGTAATGACAATTTCATGCTTTCATTTAGAATTCACGGAACTTTCAGAATGGTCGTTTACATGTCAATATTTTAGGTTATGAAATTCGGTTCATCATCGTTACCATGGTTTTTTAAGGTCTAACAATATTTGGCTCGACATTTTCCTGATCAACCAACAAATCTATTATGATTCAAGTTGTAGAAAAATAATTATGAATATTTATATCAGTAGTTGTACTTCATATTTTGAACTTTGTACCTTCGTTGTTTAGACAACTTGCTGTGGTTTTTATTGATCCGCTTATATTAAATGTCCTTGAATGTAATTTTAGCTACGCATTAAATATGTAATTTGTGACCTCTGTATAGGACTAGAGTCGCAAAAGGTCAGCTGATAGAGGTGACGAATGAACCTTTGGGATTTATAAACTATAGTAATTTAACAAATTATTTAAATTAGTGAATTGGGATCTTGTTCGAGTTTGGGAATTGGGGTAAAAGGAACGTAGAGTGAAACATAAAATAATGGTTTACTATAAGGGCATTCAAGCAAATACACATTTTGTCGTTGTGGTATATATGAATAATTTTAGTAGTAAATAGACCTGACAATGCTTGCACTACTTCTTACACACCTTAAAAGAATATGATTTTTTTAGAATTCCCCATAGATATGGAGGACCAGAATTGTAAGTGAGTGCAATGCAATCGTTTAACATTAGCTAATGCCATGCAAGAAATATTACAAAGTTCTAAACAAACAAATAAACACGCGAAATATCTTTGGAGTTTATCAATTCTGAAGATGAAGTCAAGTAAGAAGTAACTTAAGCTTTGACCTAATTTAAATAGATACAAGATCAGATAGCAAGTATCTCCTCATATTCAGAGGTTTAATTTAACTTTCACGGATTGGGGATTGCGCCAATGTGTCACTTCTAGGTTAATGGGACATAGAACTTTTACTGGACATGCGCACATTTTTCGCTCTCTCCTGGCCTGCGGGCATCTTTCTAAAGTACAAAAGGTGTATAAGAATCTAGATCATTTATAATTCATAGTGTGAGACCTAGCTGGCTTACGCAATTCACCTACTTTCGTTGTTTTTTTTTAGACTTGTTTAATATCATTTTCAGCATTACATTTCGTATTAATAATAGATTTTTATAAATAGTTACTACCGATTTAACTCTCGCCTACGGTTTTAAAATTGGAACGAGTTGATTGGAAAACTTAGTGCATCCTTAGTAATGAAGTGATTGATTAGGAAACTTCGAAAAGTTTACGGTAAAAAGTATTTTGGTAACAAAAGGATTGACGTTGGAAGTTTAAGCAATCGCCGATTGGCTAACCGTTCCCTTTAAATAGCTTATTTGTAATTAAAAGTTATTTTCAGCGAACATTTTTAGCATCATATTTCAACATTGGAGGGTATTAAAACAATACGTCACAAAAGTTTCCCGTCAAATGACGTGGTTACATTTTGTGAATTTTCTATACATTACACGCATTGTATGGATTCTATTGCGCTGGAAATAGCTTCAAGAAGGGTTATTTTTGAAACGTTTTACTACAATATTTCGGTTTGGCCATTTTGAAAGCCACCATAAGACAAAAAAATGAGTTACAGCCTACAAGACTTATCATGTCAGTTTCCTTTTCTATCTAATGCAAACCTTTACAATACGACAATGTCATCTTCTTTAAACAAGATTAGTAATTCCTTAATATGTCTGTTGTTGTCATCTATCTCTACATAAACACTAAAACTTCAATCTTACGTCACTATTCTACGTTTGTTTCTAGTTGGTATTAAGATAATTGTAAACACTAACACTAGCTTTCTTAAGTTTATCAATGTACGCAAATTGCGTAGACATGTTTATATTTGTGATTGTAAATGATGCAAGAACCATTATCTCATAGATTACGTTTCTGTTTTTTGATCACGGTATTGTCGCGCTTGTTTACGTGCTATATTATGTGCATATACTACGTCAGATCGTAATTGTTAACAAAAACAGCTTTTGTTTTCCAAAAGATAAGCTATTTTTATTCATGGGATTGATCGATTTTTCAATAAGAATTAGCGAATAATCTAGTCTAGGTGTCGCATTGTCTTGGAAACCTTAATGTAGATTTTATATAAAACACTATGAGACTACCTTAGCAAAATTTTAATACAGAGAGGAAAGTTATTGGAAAATTATCATATTCCGTATGCTTTCATTGTTCAGAAGGTATTATAATTATGAGATTCATTGTTAGAAAAAAAATGTAATTTAATTAAGTATGTAATTGGTGTTAGGAAACCATACAAATAGGTAAATTAAAAACATAAGTAATTAGGTCCACATATTTTAGAGGATAATTGAGTTTTAGTAACCTTTATTTAGATTCTCCTTACTACATTTTTATAAAATGGAAAGTTTTGAGACTTATTAATAAACATTATTTATTTCTTAATGCATTCTAATAACTCTTTTTGAGAATTTATATTTCTTGGTAAATGTCTATGTTAAATTGGAAGCGAAATATTTTCTGGAGAATTATCACAATAGACATTCAATATGGTATTTCTTGCTTTAGGAGTTGCTGACCTTCCTCAATAATAAAAATTACGATTATACTTAGATAATTAATATGCCTTTTATAACAAAGTAGCTATAAACATATTTAAAGCAACTAGAAGCATATTTTAATTATAATTATAAAGAATTTTTAATTTAAAGCATAAGCCGTACGCACTTCACAAATAGGTTCAAAATAGGACATGAGTCTCCAACACGAACGAAGTGCCGTACCGCAGTGCGCGACGCGAAAGAGACAACATTGAGACAGAACGGGACGTACTATGACCGAATCGATGTACGACAGAGATACATATGTATTGGCGTCCTTTTCACCTTCGGTACACTTGCACTCGGTTTGCACTGAAGCTCTTCATCAATCGGTTCCCGTACTCTATAGTTGATACGTAACGTTTGTACTGAGAATGAAAACACTTCCTATTACATTGTTTTTACGTTATATAAACTCAACTTGTTTTATTTAAACAGACAATTCTAAAATCAAGTTAAACATTGAGTTATACCTATGTAAATGATAAGGCCAAGCTCGTGCTACCAAACGTAGACATCGCGCTTTGCATACTCAATATTTTAAAGTCTGACTATACATTGTTATTCCATAAAGGTTTGACACTGATGACTGCGAAGGAAAGTTATGTTTAGTTTCCTGTACTAATAAGACTACGTGTTTAATTGAGATAATTAATATTTCGGAAGTTTTAACACGAGAGCTCAAGAGTAAATGCGCTAAAACTATAAAAAATATGTAAAATCAACTAAGAGTCTCGAGAATAAACATAAAGATAATTGTTATGGAATTTTTTTACTGGTAAACAAGTTTTCCATGTTTTTTTTTGTGACAGTAAGCACAAAAAACTGTTAGCTTCAATTAGACAAACATAAAAACCACATATTACGTTGTACTTACAAAGGTAAAATTAACATGAGAAGCATCAGAAAATGTTAATACAAAAATAAAGCTAGTTATGAATATTGCACTAAAATTCTGCGTAAGTTCATGTGATTCAGTCTAATAGGATCTGATGTTTGTTTCGGTGATAACATACAATGATTCATTATAAATACTGTTTATAACTAATTCCTATTAAACTCTAGTTTTAGTTTTGTTTCGGTAAGTAGTTAATTAGTTAAAACAAATGAAAGAATTAACGCAAAACAAGACACGAGCGTTATATCAGATACGAGTGAGAATCGATTCGCAATGTCTCGGGTTCACAAACATGAAAACAGCTGTGCGGCTTCGGGCACCATCGTTATAGTTCGGCATGCGATGAACAAAAACGTATACGTCTATGCTCGCGACGACTAGCGTCGACCGTCGACACGACGACGAACAAGTTCGTTGTTCGTTGTCTCTGATTCAGTAGCATATGAGATTCAGCGGTGGGGTAACGTCGCTTTGCCGCCGCACGAATAACAATAAAGTCAACCTAATAGGGCTTCCAGTGTAACAATTTTAATGTACTGAGACAAAGTTTTGAATAGTGATTGTTGTGATTAAGTTTCTTCATATCTGTGTGGATTTATATTTGCGAAACAGGTAAAAAAACAAAAATATTTTACTATTTTTATAATAAGCGTCTTTTGTTTTATTTATTTCAAATTGGAAACTTTACAATTGGATTAGGAGAGGTTACCCATTTTCGTTTTTAGCTCATCTACCATCAACTTACTTTTACGCCGATGTTATCTTCTCTTTGCCAAAAAATAGAATTAATCGTAAATTGTTACATAAAACGCAGATTTTTCTGTAAATTCTGTTATAAAATATTCGATAATACCAGATTAAATGACTGTACTGTTTGGCGGTTTTACTGCAGCTTATGAATACGTAGCCAAAAGGTATACGAAATGAGATTTAGGTTTATAGAGCAATAACAATCTTCAGGCATAAACTGCTTACTGGCAATAAATAAAACAAGTAAAAGATTCTTCCTCAATAACCTGTATTTTGACGTTCATCTGATTATGTTCCTGAATTGTATATATTTTTTAATAATGTTCAAAGTTCAATTGTTACCAGTACACAATGAAATATTTTCTTAAGTAAAAATCTTAGGTTTGTAATTCTACTTCTAATAGAATATAATTATAACTGGCCATGCAGAGTAATTTGACATTAAAAAAAACATTAAATAGTTACGAATGACATAGGTTACCTACTAATTAAATTCATGTAAATTATTAAAAAGCATTTTAAATGTGTGTTTAATAAAAGATAATAGTTTTGGTTTGTATTATCATAAATTCATGTCATAAATTAGCATATTAATATTTTGTTATACAATAGTAAGATAATAAATTAATTTATTAATTATATCTAAGTTTTAAAATAATGCAATCTACTACTAAAATTGTTAGCACGTTTAAAAGTAAATTTTTTAGTTGTCTCGTAACGATAAGCCTACACTCAGGTAAATGTCAATTCATTAATTAGGACTAACTTATTTGACCCGGGGTCATATTCTTCCTCAGCCATATGACGCCTACTGCTGGGCACAGACCTCTGCCGGAGATCGCCACTGATGATCGGTCCTGTGCCTCTCGCATCCATATTGTGATTGTGAGACTAGACTAAGGGCCAAATATTATAGTACATTTTAAATGTAATTGCAGATTTATTGATAAGGCCATTCTTAAACTTCAAATTCCATTAAAATATTGACGTGTGCACACGTGAATATTCTAATTGTAATCGTTTACGAATCGAATTGTTTTAGATTCGCTTCAATATTCCGCTATTAATTACAATAACGCGTTAACATCCCCTGAAAACATAAAAAATCACAGATTCGTTGTCATATTGCAGTTGGTTGTCATGTTTAGTTCTGTTTGTCATTTTCTATGACTTAGTAGAATTTTACATATATCCTGACAGAACTAACCGAGATAGCAACGCCTCTCACCGGGCCAGATAATTTAGTTGCACTATATCTGCCTTAAAATTATGAAATATCTACCATTTTCTCTAGCTTTACTTTACAAAACATTCAATCAACCAATTGATATAAAATCACCTAATTTGTCGATTTTTCATTGAGATTTGATAATATTTCTACTAAATTGTTAAATAATAAAAAACAGTATTGTTAATCGAAGCTTCATTATGTTTATTTTAAGCCGTCGTTCTTTATTCTTAGTAAAGGTTTGTTTTATTTTTTATTCGTCGTCTGGCAAAAG
This sequence comes from Papilio helenus, assembly GCA_026546675.1. NCBI lineage: Eukaryota > Metazoa > Arthropoda > Insecta > Lepidoptera > Papilionidae > Papilio > Papilio helenus. Next base: position 513,168 of record JAOCNA010000030.1, on the reverse strand, counting down.
TTGCCTTTGGTCAAAAACATAGTATGCTAACTTAATGTATTTTTTACAAGTCTCGTTGTTCCTAAAGAAATAAAAAGAATACTGATTAATGTATTTTAAAGGTGAGTTATGATGGTAAGGTATTTAGTTGGATGTCATTGGAAGTCGAATCTTTTAAGATTAAATATAACTCTAATGGAAGTTTTAGAATGTTTCTAAAATTATTCGTACCAAGCTTTTCAAAAGCCGATAACGTATAATTTTGAATTTGGAATTCACATCTACCGAGTACATATTGACTTTCGTAAGCCAGTTGAAGTTTGAAAACTTTTCTCATAGCAACGGAGTTTAACTCTCATACTTCAACTTAAATAAGTTTTTCTGAAGAGTCATTTCGTTTGAAATTATGTTACTTGACTATATTTCTACATCATTAATTTAGATGAAAGTCTCTAAATATCTATCTCATATTATAAGTTATCAGTTTAGTTTAGTAAAAACGTCTCTGTTGTTTTCTTTGGAAAATAAGATTCAACTGTTGAAGGGGAAATATCTTCTTTATGTGCATCTCCTCCTCCGTCGATTAAGAGCAACGCATCGACAATTGTGGATGTGTATGGGCAGCATTAGCATTGCATTTTTCGATGAATTTAGGTGGACGTTCGCTCGTTTTCCACCTTATCACATAAATAAAAACATTTGTACACGTATTTTGGTAGAGGAACCCTGCGTTTGCTGAATACTAAGAAATAAATTACGACAATCAGTGGACAAAATAAAACAAAGGATTATAAGGAAGTGGTAATTCATTGTTGCGAATACAGTATTCGTAATGCAGAACAATGTTACAAACTAACGGAACAGATATTTAGGCCAACAGATTGCTTTAAAATAAAAATAAAATAAATAAAAATGTATCACATAGTTGTGACTCATTATTCTTATTCATATAGCTAAAGTTAGTTAAACATCTCTGTAGGTTCCACTGCCTTTCATTTAAAAAATAAAACTCTTCTGATTTGTTTAAAAAAATATTTTTGTACATAGCATTTGATAAACACTTCAAGGTGCTCTACCACAAAACTATAGATTCTCTAACTTTTTCGTAGACCCTTTAAAAAAAAACTCTAAGAACCCCTAATGCATTATTTGTCGTATTTGTGAATTTCCAATTTTTATTTCCGCTATTTTGCTGTCTATTTCACAGTCTAGGGGTATTCACATGGACCACTGGCAAGTACTGCTTTGTACTATAGTCTGCTTAACATAACTCGTACTGTCTGATACATCCTGTATAGTTAAGTAAGTCTCAGTTCATGACTCACGTTGTTGATGTATGTTTATGATATACTCGTAGACGTATGGCAACCGGTTTCAGATGTTAGAAATATACAAAACGTTGTGTTTAACATAAATTGATTAGGCTTAATTAATTCATTGAAAATGTATGGAATACTAGTTTGTTGATTCTTCTTGAGTTAGTATTCAAATTATTTTACAAAAAGAGTCCTCAATGAAAACTGGCCTAATCCGTAATTTTATAACCTTAAATATTAGTTTTATAGAAAAAAGGAGTATTTAATTCCAGTGCCGGATTAAGCCAGCGCTGGGCCTGTAGCAAATTCTGTCAAGGGGCCCTTGGTTTCCTTTAGGTTCTCAAGTTTAGGATATTAAATAAAACAAAACTGTTAATTTTAATATGTGCTCATATATGGCACATCGGCATCAGGGCAACCACTCGAG
>JAOCNA010000030.1:500006-510195 GCA_026546675.1 Papilio helenus | reverse complement strand
ACATTAAAGTAAAAAAAAATCGTAAAGTACCTACTTATTTTTACGCTTTAAAGTGACGAAATCGAGTTATACATTTTCAAGTGGAAGTGGAGCATAAGCCTAAGTTCTTCGCGTTTAAGGCATGCAAGATATTTTACGCTCTTATCCAAATTGTTTTTTTTTATTACTGTCAGACAGGCGTTAGAGCGCGGGGCTCCCAAATTCGCGTGGCCCGTAGCATTTGCTACTCGTGCTATATGGCTAATCCGGCACTGTTTAATTCAGATAAAATGAATTTTTTAGCAACCGATATTTCATGTTATTACTACTGATAACATTATTATTCCAGAAATTGTTTATTTATTTTATTTTATTTCCAGTTATTTAGAGTTTTTATAATCTGTCAATAACCGGATGTTGAATAATTCAACAAATTACAAATGGCCGTGATTTGCGGCGTTTTTATGTTATATCAACATTAGTGTTGTTTTTAATGTTTTTTTGAACGTAAGATAATGATTACGTGATATTTTCATAATGATAAATAATCATGCCCGTCAACTATTATAATCTTGCGTGCTTCCTCTGATGAAAGACCAGTCCAATCAATACATTGAATCGGTTCTTTTATAGGAGTTTGAAAGAGATGAGAATATGTCTTTGCACAAGTATTTTTGCGGTGGCAACCCAACGTTATTCAAATTATGATAAACATTAAACTGGATTTAGCAGGAATATAAATTTAAAATGAAACAAAAAAAGATTCATCAATATTTTACGTAGGATGTACAATAAGCGGTTTTGACGCTAGTATGGTCCTATTGCAGTAACGACGACCATATGTGAAAAACAATAAACATAGCTTTTATCTATCTATCACCGTGGTTTATAAGATCTTTGTATTTGTTATCTATATAGAACAATATGTTATATTGTATTTAGGTCACGTTGTCACAGTACGATACAATGCCTCTACTACACATGTTTTTAAATATTACTAATATCATAAATCCTAAATTTTGGATGAGGGATGGCTGTTTGTTAGAGTTCTCGATGAACTTCGGCATAGATGTAGAGCATAGTCAGGAAGAACAGACAGACTACTTACTTTTGTCTTTATTATTCCGCGCGGACAGAGTAGCGGGCGCAGCTAGTGAAATACACAAAAAATAGAGTACCCAAAACACTCCCTTTCTGAAGTTGTATTTGTTTAACTCCCTTATTTATTGTCAATTGTCCTTATTGTTAAGCAAAGAGTAAAATGTAATTAATCAAATTCATGATAATTATTTAATATAAAACTATATTGTAATGAATATTTGCTAGTATTTAGCTGCTAATAGAAATAAGTAACCTTATATCTTTAAATAAAAGGTCAGAGTGACAAAGCATCCTTAGTTTTTACCGATAATGGACGTTAATGGTATTAATTTGATATTAGTAGAAAGGCCAAAGGTAATGGACATCAATCTCTAAGTGAACTACATTTATAAGATTTCTTTTCTACGTATGTTTTCTTTATTAGTCATCTTTGTGTTAGTAATCTTTTCCGTAACATTACTAAAATGCAATAGATTAAAAATATTTAACGAAAATACTATAAACCTCATTTTGGTAGACAATAATTACACGTTGTTTTAATCCAATTTAGGTTACTCTAAGATGTTGTTTTGAAATTAAATTTTAGTCATATAATAAAACAAAATTAAGAACATATTTAAGAAAAAACTCAAAGACCCAAAGTTCAAGATCATTTTTTAATACCAATTGAGAATTTGGCATGACATTATAGATATATTTTTTGGCATGAGTTCGGACAGTGGTATTTATGAGTTAAAATTTATTTATAAATAGATTTTAGTCTTGTCTTGTCTGTTGTTAAATAACGTGTTTGTAGATATGTTTCCTTATACGTCAAATCTATATCTTCTTTATACATATAATTAAAATTGGAGTGTCTGGGTGTAATATCAAAAGAAAATCCCAGATTTCGGGAAGATGATGTATTTGCGTTACTGATAACGAAAATCGCATTTAAAAATTGCTTGTTTGTCTGTCTGTCCGCAAGCCACGTTTGTTCCGGGTAATCTCCAAAACGGCTGGGCTGATTTCGACCGGACTTTCACTGGAGGATAACTGACATAGACGGCCATATTATAGGCTACTTTTTATCTTAATATTGCGCGGACAAAGTCGCGGGCAACAGCTAGTATTCATTAACATATATACGTTTGATAACACTAGAATAGTGATTAAGTGCTTGTTTCATAAATTCAATATTTTTTAAATATTATCATTAATTAATTGCGTGAAGGCATTTCGTAATCCGTTTAAAGATATATCCAAATACCTACATTAATATTATAAAAAAAACTTTGGAACCTGGTAATTCTAGCGAGCTGTTTCTCGCTAGTATGCTTTTGTTGTTGCCTATTCAATGCTTGAATATTTTATGGGCTCAGGTTGCATACGCACACCGGATCGATGTGGCGAGCCAATAGCCAGACATCGTATCGCCCAGGTTATTGCGCTTTAATGTTTATGTCACCGGCAAATCGTGTATCCGTACTTTTGTTATTTACCCCGGAATATCATATATAAAATAAACCTCAGTTAATGATGTGACCTTAAAGTATCGAAATATAACCTCGTTTTGTGTATGAATTATTTTCATATTACCCATAGAAGGTTTGCCGACAACTCCCTCTTAGTCAGTTAACGCGTGACGTCGTGTCATCGGTAAAAAACTACTCACGAGTTATATTGACGAATCTTTAGTAAACGAAACTCACTTATTTAATTTTATATTAAAAACAAAAACTTTTATCTAAATATTTAAATGCTAATGGGTTAAAGTACGCAACAGTAGCTGTAATTAAAATCCTTGATTGGATCAACGATTGGTTTGACGATTAAAACATGGCAGTTACCGTCGTGATAGTGCACTAATTACGTGATAACAACATTGTAAAGATATCAGAAATTCGTAACTCACACATACAAATACACGTGTAAGTAGACGTTTAAATTCTTGTTCTTTCCTAATTATTTGGGGTTGGCCTTCCTTGTTCTAACTCTCCATACAGCACGATTCTTGGAAGCTCAGTCAAGGTCGTCATTTAAATCCTTTTGGATTGTCGTGTGTAAACGTTTAAATAAGGCAATTGATTATTAATACTGAAAGATAGGTCGCGATATTTTTATAATCACATATTTATCATCATTAACTTGACAGTCGGGAAATATCAAAAATAAATTAACAGAATATCGGGATCGTGAATCTTTTACATACATACTTATAAATCCAATTATACCAAAAACTAATTAACATTTTGCTAGACTAGTTATGTTTTACTATACTGCTAATCCTAGTTTCACATACACGAGCTATCGCGCAAATGGGAAAATCCGTGTCCAATCGAAATATTTCCCGTCTTGTTTAGAATTTTAAAAATACATTCTAGTGTCCCACTTCTGTACCACAGAGCAGTTTTAATGGACTTTGTTTCTGAAACAATCTCAATTAACGGTGCTATGCGCAGTGGGCGTCTATTGTTAGAAATCTGTGAACAAAAACACTATATTATTCGAACACTTTTTAAACCTAGAATGGAAAGTGCTACTTCTAAAAGTAAGTACATGTTTATGTGTATCTACAAATCATTTAAAATAATAGGAATGAGTCTACGATTTTTGTCTTTAATTAGGGGTATATTCAAGGCCGCTTTTAGCATGACGGGCGCTATGGGCGACATTTCTAAAAAGGTCCGTGGTGGTTCTTTGTACGCATAGGGCATTCCTTTAAGCAGGCGCCCTGGGCGGTCAGCCCATCTTGCCCTACATTACATGGTACATTTTATATGACTCTAGTTCTACCAATGTTTTCGTTACTGAATCCAGACAACAATAATGAAGTAACATACAATAAGGTTACTGTACTTTATCATTTTAGATAATAGTGTGAAAGGATTTTGATCGATAACATGTTACATTTGGCCTTGCTGATAACATATATTAGTTAATATGTATGAAGTATCACGCTTATTTATTAATTTTTTCATTTCATTTTCCCCGAAGGTTATGAAATAATAAATAAATATACAGGGTTAAAAAATAATTGTTTAGTGTTTATTGTGGAATCAATCTCGATCGAATGTTTAGTCTCGCTTTGATTCCTATGAGCTTATATGAAGCATACACTACTCGATTTTCAGTTGTGCAATTAAACAGTTGAATTAGCTGCGAAACAATCGACAATCGCACAACATTTGTCCGATAGTTTAGTCAAAGGTGTGCACTCCCTCTTAACCTAGATAATGTCTAGATGTTTATGGTAACATAGAATTGTGTTGTAAGTAAGCACGTGTCGGAGTTAAATACGACACACTTATGTGTTTGAGTTTTTCCGACTTGTCTTGAAGTAGACGTGAGGGTCGGAATCCGTGTCAAGTTGACTACGTCGTCAACTCGGACTTACCTATCTTCTCTGTTATTATGTATGTTACTACAGTCTAACATATATGTTTGTAGAAAATACGTGAAGTAAGTCATTATTTCAATTTCTTAAACTGGTACACATAAACCTTATAAGCGGTAGTAAAAAAATGTAGAACAATTTTCACTATGTAGTGTAATACAAGTGCAATCATATATAACGGAATCAAATCAGTGTTTGAATTATCTCTAATTGATAAAATTAATATTTAATTCGGTTGCTAAGCCGATGAGCGTCAGAAATGATAATACTGCGTCGATTGTGTTCCGATTACTGCGAGCGTCAGTCCAGGAAGACAAAACGTATTTGCTGGTCGTGTGTTAAAAATTATGTTAGCTCCAGTGACGGGTACTTGGGTTCAGGTATGATAGTTTATTACTTATTATTCTCTTGCTAATCAGTGCAATGTTCATTCCCATGGTTTATTGGTTACGTTGACGAAATTTTCAATAAACCTCGCTTCTGTGGGAACAGTCTTGTGTGGTGCTCTGTAAAATGTAGTTTCCAGAGTTTGCAACGAAACACATCTTTGATAGTTTCTCTATTTGTGTATGTGTAGAGGATTTACTGTTACATTTATGTTATCCCAGTCTAATATATTTCTAAAACAATTTCTGAAACTGTTTTCTAAATAAAATCTTCATTCAAAAGTTGTTAAGGACAATTAGTTTAAGACAATGTCAACAGTTAGTGTGAACACGAGGTGTGTCAACTTAAGAGTGCTCGAAGGCAAGTGTCTCAGTCCTCGCCTTGACCTCAACATCTTGATTATTTATAAATATTTTTACGTTCAAGTATGCAAAGTTTATTTAGCTTTTATGGGAATGCAATTAAAAAGTGTCTAGAAAATATTTTATGTAGTACTGAAACTACCTATAAAAGTAAACAGAAAAACCTGGCACTGATATTGTTGGAAATAAATAGACATTTGAAATACTTCGTTGTAATAAATGTTTCTCAATATAACAGACTCCAGATGTTGTTAGCACAAGTCGGCATTGTTTGTCGGTTAAGGCCCTCAGACACTCTCGCAATTATCTTATCTTTACATAACATAATCTTGCAAAATAAGGAATTAAAGAGCTATGTCTATGCTATATTTACTATCTGTTTTATTATTCATAATGTTATAGTTTGTAGTATATGTTTATGCTCTAGTAATTTAACAATTTCGTTTTACAAGCATTACCTTAAACCTTGGTACGATTTTAAGTGTATATCATTTGTTACCCGATAATTTAAATTTATATCAATGAATTGAATATGAAACTATTCGATATTTATTTATCTATTTATTTGTAATACATATCCGAAGTTAATTCTGATCTAATATGAAGAGACATGATTGCCACGCTTCATTTGAGACGGAATATGTAGGCTTAACTGTCTATGGCTTCTAGCGGAACTGCTCGCAGGGTTTCTATCGATTCATGTTATTATTTTGTTTACTTGTTGTTCCTGACTTCGTCTCAATAATGATCAAATTGATTCCAAGAACTATTGTTACTGACGTCATTCATTATTTAGATTTCGGTGAATTATAACAAAAGGTCTTATAAAAGATTCATGTATGCTCTCAAATATTGATCTTGAGTAGTTTGTTAAAAACATGGAATGCCCAAAGATCAGACGTTTTTTTTTACTCCTTGTTCCTTGACGGAATAGCTACAAGAATCACATTGTCTCAGCTTAAATGAAAAGTTGAAATGTGTGGGCTACAATGAAACCTTTTAAAGCATTGAATAATAAATTGTCCATGTCGTGAGTTCTAGACTAAAATAGCTAGACAATGGCGACAGACAAGCCTGCGGCTGTTGCGATACTTTCACATCGGAAATAAAAGCAATAGTTTGGCTCACGATCTTACATAATACGACCGCAAAAATATCGCCTGTTAAATTTCATGATCCGGAGAATTGATTAAATAATACCGAAAGTTTACTTCGTTGGCAGCTTAGGTTATGAAAATGTTAACCTATAGATTTAAAATCCAACATCGTTAAGAAATTAACTAAACCCGTATAAAAATAATCCGGATTAAAGTTTTTGTATTTCAATGCCTTTACAAGTAAAAAACCGCGACTAAGTTGTAACAAACGATTCTATTTTAAACTTGTCCCAGAACTCAGCATAAAAAACTTAGCATTTGATTTGTATGTGATCAATACAATTAATATTGATGTAAGATTGACGTACAACATTGATTATCGATTTGTTATTACACATGGAGGTAACTACAAAATCGAAACAAACGGAATAGGCGCTTGTTGCACACAGAATTAAATGTAATTTTGTGTAGTCCTTTCTGCTACGTGATCCACATACGATAAAAGGAACCAACTCTAGAACGTCTTGATTTATTTTGGCTGCATACTCTGCGATTTTGATGTTTTTTTTTTATGTTTAGGGTCTAGTGTCACAAGATGGTCAGTGTGCGATGACGCCGGGTGTAAAGATGGAGTCGAAGAGCACACAGATCCATCTGCCGTTGATCGGGCGCGGTAGCCGCAGCGACCTCAACGACAAGGTTACCTTCTCGCAGCTAAAGTCCCCGGAGCAGCTCAACAACGGACAACTTACAGGGTAAGCTTTTACTTGGGGTATTCTGTAAATCTATCTAAATCTAATTTATTAAACTTTATGTATATATTTATGTTTATTTCAGTACATATCAAGTGCACAGTTACATAAATTTGATATTTGTTTTCGCACGATATAGTCATACAAAACTTTCGAGTCAAATTCTGACCTCGGATTTTCATACTTTTAAACGTTCCTCTTCCATGCCTTCGAAGAAAAAGTCGTATATTTTTATAAAAGACATTGTATTGTAAAAGCCTTTTACTTTATGCAGAAAATCTTTTGTTATTTTGTTGCTGGCATTAACTGTAGTGTCAGTTTTCGCACCGAAGAATTGAATAGCAAATAATTTGTGAGCCATCTACTTTTAAATGATGAAACTTCGCTTCTGCCACAATAGAGGGAACAAAGAACTGTAAACTCTCTTTTCCTAAGTCTTTCTCCTATTCTTTTTTAAATATAGTTACGATTATAAATATAGACGGGCTATACATTTCTAAGAAAATCAAAAACATAATGAACCCTGTTTGAAAGAAACAACGGTTACATGCATTACTTGAAACTTGCAAAGCAGATGAAAAATTCAAAATAACAAATAACCCGTTATCTAAATACATATTCGGTCGAATTGCGTCATACCGCCTCCGTTACCGGTCAATATGTATGTTTGTATATTATTTACATACAGTTTTAAGAAAACATTTTATGAAACAGGTTTAAGAAAATATTTTTTTGTGTTTTAAATCCACTGCAAAAGATCAAATTTCTTGTTTTAAGGGATAAGTTTTTTAGGGTTCAAATTTAACAGAAGTAATTTTTAAATTTGTAAGTATAAGAAATACACATTAATGAATTGCTTAGAGCACCATCGAGACTCTCTGAGTGTTGGTAAGGATTCCATCAAACACAATGAAAATTGTATTCACATATTTTTATTTTTTATTAATAGTTTTTCACTGTCAAAATATCGAGTCCTGTTAATTTTTAATTAACTAAACTACTTTTAATTATACCTTATGTCAAAATTTCGTTGTTTAAATGTGAACGAAAAAAAATTAAGGTATTTATAATTGTTACGTTACATGTAATATGACCTGCGGGAAATCATAAATTAGTATTTATGTGTAGGTACTTTAGAATTCTGAAGGTTCATATTTTATATAGCACTTTATGCTTTCATAGGTTTCTAGAATTTCTATTGAAAACATTTTTAAATTTTTCTTATACTGGTAACGAAATTAAATCGTATAAAAAAAACATAGTACTTATCTTTTTAACTAAATTCCAAGGCCAGTAGACCAGGTCATTGACCTATGGATGCTGTTGCAAACCTATTGGTTTTTAAAAATAGAACTAACTCTTTCTTAATTAAAAAAGCAATACTAGATTATTCAATCAATATCGAGTTTGATAAGACTTGCTGAAATTAAGCGTCGAATATTCTAGCTAGAATCTAATCGTTTATCTCACAGAGCACTAAGCTATGATTTGATTACACCGAAATAAATGTAAAAGTTCGTGTATAGCAAATAAGCTAAGAAAGGAACGGCACAGAGTAGAGTACACACAGAGACTCGACTTTAATATCACTTAAGTACTTTATTTGCTAAAGTTCAAATGGGCGCTTATTTTGTTTAGGATATAAATATTTTTTTGTACCCATGACAATCAATTTCAAAATGATCCGTTGATTTCCTAAAGCGCTTAAGAAATGTAATCTCAAATTTATAATATTAATAAGGATGTAGACAGGTTTTCAATTTTTTTTACATAACACAACAAACAAAAAATTAACAAATCTATAATAAAAGATTTGTATGGCATGAATACTCTATAATTAAGGTAGTCTGTGGATTGAAATAGATACAGTCCTTGAGCTAGTTGCCTCGCCCGCGATCATAAAGGCGTTAGTAAATGTAATACGTTACACCACTTTCATCGATCACTTCGTACATATAATTTACAATAGTATCTATTATTGCGTGCACAAACTGAACAGAAAGAAGAAAGACTTGTAAAGTTTTGCAAGCCAAAAAACATTATCTAGTTTCCTTTGTCTCGTATAACCAATGTCTTTTGTTATCTAAATTGTTTCAGTGCTTTTCTTTATTTAAATTGTATATCGAAGTCAAATATTTGCCACCAAATATTTTGTTGTTCAAATTAACATATTCATGTAATGAATGTTTCGAAGCTTTATTTTCCCAAACTGTTTTGAACCCTTCGCCTATGACCTATTCACCTTGTGTTTCGATTATTATATTGCTTAAATTGTTATTTAATATAAAAATGTATTTTGCTGTCTTATTGTTGTCAGAGGGAAGCGAGGAGGGATTTATTCATGAGGGAACTGCATATTCCGCAGTGCATAAGTTCGTACTGCTGATTTAGGACAACGGAAAAACAAGAGATGCAGATCTTTTATTAAAATATTGCATATACTACGACCATTACTATGTTTGTTATATCCCATATCATATCTTCCACAAAGATAGTTATGTTTCCTTTCTTACATGAAAATTCTTAGGGAGCAGTTGTCAACTTTCGAGGTTATTATTGATGCCCATGGTCAACCGCACCGTCAAAGGAACTATAAACGCTTAGCCGGCTTTTTAAACTGCGATAAGATTATTACTTGAAGGACTCTAAGTTATATTAGTTAGGAAATACCGCCGAGAACAGACCATTCCACAACGCGGCTACGTATGGCAGGAAATTCCGCTAGAAACGCACTGGTGGCACAGACTTACGTTGCAGTGATAAAACGTCATGGTAGCCATTACTAGAAAATTACTTTTTATTTTTGTTAAATTTCAATCTGTTTTAATATTTCATTTTACTTGTAGAAACCTTGGGGGATGCAGGAAACATTACGTAGCCTAATAAGCGGCGGGGGTGTTGTTTATAAAGCTTGAGAAGGATAAATTAATGAGGAAGCAGCAATATTTGTAATTTGTTTAACGATGCTAATGCAGGCGTCGTAACGGGAAAACTTTCCTTCCTTTTTTTGTTTTAAAACATCCCGTTTATGAATAATGCCTTAGAACGCACAGGGCTGGTGGAATTTTATTTAAGCTTCGAAAGAAGCTTTTCTATTATGCTTTTAATGTTTATTTTCTCATCCGATAGTTAATA
>JAOCNA010000030.1:409426-424710 GCA_026546675.1 Papilio helenus | reverse complement strand
CGTTGCGATAGAACATTGTGGAAACAGCTCGACTATGCGGCAATTTAATTTGTCTTCTGAATCTTGGGTTACACATTTGGAAAAAATTCTAATTCAATACTCACTGTTGTCAAGTTACCAGGAAATTAAATACAATATACAAGAATCTTACTAATATTAATGCGAAAGTTTGGATAGATGAATGGATGGATCTTTGTTAGTTTGTAGCCTAAACTGCTGAACAGATGTGAAATTTAGCACAGATGTTAAGCAGCTAGCCACGCCGCGCCCATCGCGCTAGATACACGTAACCGGACTAGTTCTAGCTCGATTTTTACCTAGAACATAGATATTATACTAAAAATAATATATCTAAAGAGATACACAAGCAAACTGCCATTGAAATACATCAAGATAGTGAGGTGAACGTTACCCATAGACATTCGCATTTGCAAATGCGTTCACCTTTAACCAACAGGGGACCTACTCAAACAAGATATTTCGCCTACTCATGTGGTCCATCCCACCAACTCCAATTTCTTTCCCATCCTTCCCTTATACAAAAAGGAAATTTGGACTAAAATTAGGTCTTCGGCATGCACTCTCATGTATATGAATACTAGCTTTTGAGTCATCCTTCCTGCGTATTTTAAAGGATTAGAAGAAGTTGCTAGCTTCAGTTTTTGCTTCTAAATATGATGTCGCGGCCTTCAATTAATATTGACATGAGGTGTTGAGGACCTATCAATAGATAGCGTTAGTGGATCATGTGAAAAATGTCTCAAGTGAAGTATCAACTATGCTTCTTCTATTTTTTGAATCTCTTTGATTTGTAATGTTAACTTAGAAGGGTTAACAGATAAATGTGGTTCCTCACCTTCCTATCAGCGAGTTGTGCGAGCAGACCGGGCTTGAGTGCGTGCCAGCTGTGCCACACGGAGCCTACGCAGACGACGCGCAGGCGCTGGGCTGTGGGCGAGGGAGGAGCTGCGCGTGCGCAGAGCGCCGCTATATGCGCGCCGAGTGCAGCGCCACCCATCGCTAGTAAGTGCGCGCACAACGCGTCCCCTGAATACGCCAGCTGGGATATCTTCGCTGTTAAACCTACACGTATAAGTCTAGATTAGTTAACATATAAACACTAAATGGCGTCATTTTCAATACATCAGTAGAAACATTAGCAAAGACATTTAAGAATTATATAGACGAGGCAGTGAACAATTTCACCGGTATCTTCTTTGAAATCAGTTGTCAAGTTTAGCGCCACCTCATGGCTGTCTTGACATGTAATAAAAAATTACAATAAGCTCCATCTTTTGTTAAAAAAATAAACTAAACAGTGTCACAAAACTTGTCTATTGATTGGTTTTGTGAATTCATCAATGTAGGCGTTAGAGCGTGCGTGCCTTTGACTAAACTATCGCACAATTGTTTACTCTCGCTTTGATTCCTATGAGCTTATATGGAGGTGCAACACTACTCGATTTTTAGTTGTGCAACTAAACAGTTGAATTGGCTGCGAAACAATCGACAATCGCACTACAGTTGTGCGATAGTTTAGTCAACGGTGTGCGCCTGCTCTTATAATCTCATTAACTAGCAATCGCTTTGAATAAGATATAATTCCGGAAATTAGATATGACATGTTAACAGATGTATATGTTTTGCATAATATATCTTAGCCCGCCCTCAGCTTGTAATTGGCTACTGCTATGTTTATCATATGTTAACTCGTTACCTCCCCTTGATAACTTGGCAGAGGTATATTACATACGTAGAAGTGTCCGGTCCATGTTACCTTGATGTTAATCTAGGCTGAATTGGGGCAAGATGTCGGTCGATTAAGAGTATCATATTCTTGTGTATTTAATGATACGGTTACTTGTTAATTGTTAGTAATATATTACAATAGAAGCGTTATTTTAGGACTAAAGGAAATTTTCACATTAAAATCGATTTTTTATAAAGTCGTAAATTACAGTTTAGGACTTGACAGATGTCGATTGTTTAGTAAATTTAATAGTTAAATGTATTCAACTTTCTCCATAATATAAATGCTGTAACGATTTTTTAAGAATAAATTCAAAAATTATATAGAAATAAATTAAATTCTTACAAAAAATATTCCCAAATTATTCTTTAGTTAAGCGGGCCGAAAAATAAGTACTTATTTCGCCTTAATTTATTAATAAAAGGCTTTGAAGTTTTTCCTTCAGAATATAGACTTATAAATGGACTTCGCAGATTGGTTGAGTTTACTTGAAAAGTGAAAAAAATTGCTATCGACTTTAAATCTCTTCCAATCTTCAGACTCGTTTCGGATCTCTTTTTGATGGCCGTCGATTTATGTAAAAATGGAAGTTTCGTTGACTTACTTTTTTCAGGAAAGCTTTGGCAAAATTCAAATTACTTGTCGCGAGTTAAGAGATTAAGTTGAAGGCAATGTGTACTGACAGTAAGTGTACAGTATTAAGTTTAAGTGATGTTTATAAGATACAGGGTTTACTCGAATTTCAGAATGTCAGAAAAAGGACGAAAACGCGCTGTTAGTGTTGAGAGAAAGATATTTAGACGTATATTTGGGGTTGTGTGAGGGAAATCATTGGCGGAGTTGTTTTAATCAAGAGCTATACAATAACACTATACCTCTACCAAGAACCGCATGTGGCTTCCAACATCAAGCTAACCAGACTCAAATGAGCTGGCCACGTGCAGAGGGTGGACGAAGTCAGGGTGTCCAAATTCCTTATGGCAAGCAACCCTGAAGGTCGTCGAGATCAAGGAAGACCAAATTTGAGATGAGTAGACGGTGTAAATCATGACGCAAAGAATGTTGGCATAATTAATTAAAAACCGATAGCCACTAATAGACCGAAGTGGAATAAATTGCTTAACCAAGACAAGCCCACAAAGGGATGTAGAGCTAAGTAGAAGAAAGGGTTTCTGTTATACACAATTTTATTTATGATATTATCCCTATCCTTTATGTATTACTAAATTATACTACTAAAGTTATAATACGACTAAAATAATTAACCTTTACATCAATTAAGATTTTAATCTATCTTTTAATTCAATTGTTTTTTTTCAAACGCTAAGTTACTAACAAAAAAATATGTAAAACAAGTTAATGTTGGTGTAACACGTCGAGGCTACTTAAATATATTTGCATATATTATACTAATTTGAATTTATTTATGGTATACACAACTTGCGCGGTCATATTTTATTTTAGCAATGTTCTTTTAACTCATTTCCTATATTGAGTGTCTAAAAAGACGATTAATATAGCCAACAAATTTAACTTAACATCTTTTTGTTAGTTCCGTTTGTATATTACATTAGTATTTTTTTTTTATATCTGTTATTTAATGAACTACATTTTTTATAACACTAATTCCATTAATCTGCCTTTACTTAGTTTATTTTCGACTGTCTTTTCAATAATTAACAATAAATAAAGAAGTTATAATAAACTAAAGGACGATACAACTGTACGGAGTTTTCTAATAACAAAGACAACAAAGGCTTATTACTAAAGAAGACAAGTTTATAGTTATCCACGACAGGTTCCCCATAAACTATCGCAGATGAGGGCGACTGGACTGGTCTTTGTTGGCGCGGCCCTTACGTGACTCGGTCAGGGAATAAAAAAATATCCTTTAATAAGAGAAACAAACGTCTTGACAGAATCACCCCAATTACGATAAAACAGATTTTGGATATTACTTTTTGTCCGCCACATGCATAATTTAAAAAAAAAATATTAAGTAGCATATGTCAATATATTACCTCGAACGTAACGTTAATCGCTAAGTTCCGCATTTAACTTAAGATTGCGCCGGCGCAGTCGCGCGGCGGCGGTGTGTGTGCAATGTAAATTAGTCTGAATATGGTGATATCGTTGAGACGTGGATGTTTTTATGTTCCTTAAATGAATTACAAAAAGAACTTTTCAAAGTTTCAGCTTAATTGTAGTTAAATAGTGTATGTAATGTGTAAATTGACTAATTCGAATTCCATCGAGTACATATTAAGAAGTAACTTTTAAGTTATTGTATTGAAGTGAAAACGTATTCGCTCGAAGCATTGTACATTATTACGTGTAGATAAGTTTCTCCTATAATATTAGTTTTCTCAATTTGTTTGGTATGTTACAAAAGGCATAGTTAAACGAGATATGCGACAATTTTTTTTTGTCCTTATTGCTGCATTAGACGAAAGCATGTTTTTTTGTACTGTGTATATTATGTACGGTTATAAGTTGGAATAAAAAAAGAAGTTTATATTAGCAGTTGTTTTTATTTCCCTTCACATTTAAATATGAACGCTAGGTGGTCAAATATACTTCCGCCATCTACTACTACTAGCGCCATCTATAAAGAAAACCTGTTTCGTGTCCTGTGTTACCCACAGTGGTACATTACATTAGATGTAGATTCTCTGCAGATTTAGACTGCAATGACACTGGTAAAGCAAAATCAGACATTTTTTTTTAAAGTAATGTTTTCAATATTTTTTTTCTCGTGTCTGTAATTTCAATAAAGCGATAACTGTACGAAAGCCCAATTATTAGGCTTGTTAAAAAAATGACCCCAGATTTATAAAAAAAATAACGTTCAGTTAGCTAATATTAACTTGTTTAACTGTAGCAGACTATACAACAATGAAAAAGGTTTTTAACTAAATAGTCTAAATAAACAGTTCGTAACTCTGTGGCTCATTTATTTTACACAATCTGTCATTTGTCAACTAACGTCTTTTTGTGATCGTGATGAGATCTCAAACTTATACTATATTGTTTTCAGCGTTTTACAATAATTTATACGTATATAATAATCTAATTAATCCACTGTGGATAGGGTATCGAAGATAAGAGCGTAGGTGGCTCAGGAGTTTCAGCACTTAGTTTGTAATCTAATGTGATTTTCGAATTTCATTTGTACATAATTTACCCGACGTTCTTACGATGAAGGAAAGCATCGTGTTGCAACCTGCACATATCGGCGATGAATTTCAAAGGTATGTGGGAAGTCAACCAACCCGCACTGGGCCAGTGTGGTTGACTATGGCCTAGTCATCCCTTACTTAGGGTAGGCTCCGAGCCCCTTAGTGGAGATGTATTGTGAGCTGGTAATGATGATGAATATCGACTCTTGTTTAGATTCTATGAAATGATGTTTTGTACACATGTTTCAGCAGTGAAAACGCTGTAAAATAAAATATGATTCGTGAATATAGTCGAGTGGATGTATTTGCGACCTCATTTTATAACGGTCGAGTGTCTCGTTCGATTTTCAATTTCGAACTGATCAAGAACTTTCGACAAGTGCTTTCCGACAAGAAATTGATTTCTGTTAGAAATTTCGAGAACATTTTGCATCGTTTCGAAACTTAGTTTGCACTTTTCGTGGCATTATTTTATAAACATGTGAAACTTTCTGTTTTGCGACTCGGTGTTGTCAAATGAAGCGAAATTTTGCTGCCGTCAAATTTAATAATGGTCTAGCCCCTAGATGTCCCATGAGCAAATAAAAATAAAAATCAACAACTAATAAATCTAATCTAGATAATTGCTGTTAAGAATCAAAGAAATTAATTTTTATTTGGTTTTAATACAGTCTTAAATTGCATCTGAAGTTGACAACAATATACACTATGTTAAGTATAATACTATACTAAGAGCGTGCGATAAAACTGAACTATAGCACAACTGTTTAGTCTCGCTTTGATTCCTATTAGCTTATATGGAGATGCGCACACTACTCGTTTTTTAGTTGTGCAACTAAACAGTTGAATATGCTGCGAAACAATCGACAATCACAGCCCGCTCTTATAGTAAGAATTTAACAAAACGGCTGCAAAGAACGAATTTTATGAAAGCTCCGACAGAACTTATCTCAAACGAACTTTATAATGAAGTATCGGCGGAGCAGAAAGCTAGCGCTGTGACGTCACAAAGAGGGGTACCAAGCGCAGCGATGACAAATTCCCCGGAGACTAATTAATAACTGTCGAGGTACGACAATGATTTCTGATTTAACTATTCCTTTATCCTCAATGCGGTATTACCTTAATATTTATTTAACTTTGATTTTTATATTGTCCCCTACCTGAATCAAAAAATCAATTTAAACATAAGGAACATATTGTTAAGAACATGTTGTTCATTAAAACACTATACTATATAATACTGAATGGAATCTAGCCTATAGGGGTGCCTAGCTATATTAGGTATATCATTCCCAGAGTTCACCAGTAACATAAAAGGGTTGCTGGGGTTCTTTACCGAGCTAGCTCGGCTGAAGTCATCGATTACCCGTCATCAAGCTAAATACGTACTAGTCTCGTCGTATGGAAACCGTAGCCCCATACTACTACTCATTTAGGCTACAGGAGTGCGTTCACAATGCAATTCTCATACATACATACACACGATAAAAACTCCTTTGTTAGACAGTCAGAGTTAATGATATGCTCTATTTTACTTCTCTCTTTTCTTCTTAAATTCTTCAGTCATCCTCTGTATTTTCTTACAAAGCTTTATCAAAGTGTAATGAGTACATTTAGTTTTTTGAATGCTGAAATCGTTAGGACATTTTTAAAATATTCGAGAATTTTGCTCGTAAACCGAGTGGTGGTTAGGCAGCGGTCACGGACGCTGAAGTTTGTCTGCTAGCGTTAATATTTTATATTTCAAAAGCAATTGTTTCCGAACTGTCCTCGCCTTTTGTAACCGTTTTGTATTTTAATTTAATATGGCAGCTGGAAATATTACAAAATACAACCGTAATCGTTGCTTACGTAGCGTAGAATACCTAAAATGTTTAGTAAAACTACTTTTTAAAATATATGTATCTACGAAAAATAACTATTTATCTGTAAGATGTAAATAGTAAGTAGAAGTCTATAGAATAGATAAATAAATGTAATTTCAGTTCGTCGTTTACTTAAAAGAAAAACGTGTAAGAGTCGATTCACACACTATACGTCATCTTCGTCTTTGTAACTTTATTGAACGTAGAGTAGAAAAGAGATTTATTACAGTATCGTGGCATATGCTGCCGCCACAACTATCCACTGTTTTTATTTATTCTTTCGTATCTATAATTGAAATGTCACTGTAAACTTGAACCGTTTAAATTAAAGTCCATCTGTCCCTTTAGTTAAATAGTTGATTAAAACTTTTACAACTTATCCAATGAAATAAAATGACAAAGCCCTGAAACTTAAACAAGTTGGCTTCGAGTTCATTTGATAAGATTTCGTTTTCACTTCACTTTAATACTGGAATTTAATTTTAAAGTTTAACGTATTTGAAATTGATTTTTATAATCACTTAATCCCACGTTTAATTTTAATCAGTCGCTCTTTGTTTATAGTCTAAAAATATCTAATGTGTCCCTGTAAAGTGATAACTTCGATATTTTTATTTTTAAACCTTCGTTTCGCATCTCACTGCTATTTACTAATTATATATAAGAAGAGGCGTAGTTTGTCTTGTTGCAAGGTTCAAGGCAATTTTTTGAAAATGGAACACCGCAGATTTCCACGACTGTACATAAAGAGTAAGAGCGGGCGGACAACTTTGACTAAACTATCACACAACCGTTGTGTGATAGTTTAGTCAAAGTCGTTTCGCAGCTAATTCAACTATTTAGTTGCACAACTAAAAGTCGAGTAGTGTGCGCACCTCCATATAAGCTCATAGGAATCAAAGCGAGGCTAAACAGTTGTGCGATAGTTTAGCCTAAGATGTGCGTGCGCTCTAATATGTTTCGCACTGATGTAGCTCTTGTAACCAATCCTGTGATTTAAGAAAACATGAAGAATTCAAATATAACATTCTGGTTTTAATATTCACTATTCATGTATACATTTTCGTATTGGCTACAAAGCTTCGAGTGTTTAGTTTTCGAGGCTCGTGCAAAATGTATGTTTCTTTTGAACTAATACAAACCCGAGTGGCTTCACAAACATCAAAGACCTGCGAAAGGTTTTCCTCAAACCGAAAGGTAATTTGCGCTTAACTTGGATTTTAATTTACGATATAAAATGTAAACATGTTTGCAAGTATTTCGTTTCGCTTATATTCAATTTGAAATGTCGGAATTTCACATTTGCTATCCGAGAGAGAAATTAGTATCATATTTTTAATTCCGGAAAGTTTATTATATTAAAAATACGAGTACGTGAAATTAACATACATTTTACTGAAAGCGATGGTCAAAATTTTAATCGAATATTTTCTTTGATGTTTAAACGTAAAGTTTTTAGAAAACTAAATTTTGTAATAACTTAAAACAGTACAGTAAGTTATTGAAAATACGATTTCCAGCAGTTTTCTCTGGTAGGTTTCCAACAATAGGCAATCATTTCATTCCAGCACATTTAACATGACCACGAACGTACTTTAGGAACTTAGAATTCTTTTGAATGCCTTTTGCCTACTCGCCTTTCTATTGAAAAACAGAATTTTATTCACAGCCGCTTAACGATAACAATGAAATGTATATAATAATATAATAGCCGTATTTTTTGTTTTTAAAATAAATTACTGTACGTGTACTTGATGTCGACATAACAAATGACGTTTTAATAACTTTACTGTCTTTCTTTTATACTTTTTTTTTATAAGTACTCGTTTATTATCTTTACAATAAACTAAAACATATTAAATGTTAGTATTGCTAATACAGCGAAGCATTTATTACATGAAAATTAACAAAATAAAATGTTTTGCTTCGAAAACATCGCATTTTAATGTAGTCGATCTTTTTTCTTCTAAATAGTAGCTTAATTTATGACTAGCGATTCAAGAACTACAATAAATCAGCGTAAAAACGCCGCGTGATCCAAGTTTTTTGTTACTTTGAGATAAAAGGAGCACAGTGCCATTTCTCTTTTGAACAAAAAATATTAATGACTTATTTTAACTACTTATAGTAATTATAGATGTTTTAATATCAAATAGTAAGTACGTTTACTATTAAAAATGATGGCATCTTTATAAATGTTACAACTAACAGGTTTGTCATGTAGCAATGCAAATAAATGTGTTGCGGACGTGTGGGGCACTGTAAACATCAACCATGTCGTGTCCCTTGAAATGTGAACAAAAACGTTTTGCTTTCCTTTACTCTTTATATTAGAAAGAAATCTGATATTTGCTGATTTCAACATGTTCAATTCATATAAATAAACTTGCACGCTTATTGTAAGAGCCTGCGCACACCTGAAACTAAACTATCGCACAACTGTTTACTCTCGATTTGTTTCACACGAGCTTATATTGAGGTGCGCATACTACTCGATTTTTAGTAGTGCGACTAAAAAGTTGAATTTGCTGCGGAACAATCGATAAACGACAATCGTACAACAGTTGTGCGATAGTTTAGTCAAAGGTGTGCGCCCGCTCTAAACGTAACGAAATTATGTTTTGTAAAAAAAAAATTGAGCCTACAAAAACACTAATAAAATTTTAAATTCACGCCTTCTAGTAATAAAAAACAACTGATTTGAGGTAATCAAAAGTAAAGTTCAATTAAGATATCAAAGTCTGTCTGGACATAAATTGATTAAGGCTTAATATTGACCGCTATATATTTAGAAGGCTTTACTTCACATTGGCCAACGCATTCCGCTCCCCCCTGACTCGTCTAGACGTCTGGGAGGAAAGGACTTCCGTCTCGATAGGTTTCATTTAATTATTAATATTGTACGGAGTTGTAAACCTATGCTTATTTACTATGCTATTTAACATTTTTTAATGTATAAAATACAGTGTTATTATGAAAACCTCGCAATGATTTCCCTTTTTTATACATGAATATATAATTTTTAAACATCACGTAGTTCAATTTACCAATTTGAACAATGTATTCAGTAAAAAAACACAGACTACATTAAAGAATGATATGTGGGCGAATAAAAAATTTAAAAAGCACTGAAATTAATGAATACTTTTTCCAGTGTTTCATGGTCTGTTATGTTTTCAGGACGATAAAATCGTGTTATCGTAATGAAAGCTCCGCCGCGTTAAAATGCAAATCACCAGGATTTAATTAACATGATTTAAAAATCAAATTACATGCAATACGTTTTTTTGTTTTTATGCCTTTAACAAGCTTGTGATAACTTCTTTACTGTAGTGACTTTTAAATTATAAGCAATTTTGACAATAGTTTCAGAGAGGTGTCCTGAGGGTCTAGTAGGAATAATTACGTGACATTTGGAAGAAATAAAAATATAACGTAACGTCATCCAAAAAATGTATGATATTTTCTAATGTGATAAACGTGAAAGTTTAAATGTATGTTTGTTAGACTTCCATCCTCGGACGGAGTCGGGGGCGAAAGCTGGTATGTAACAAAAATTTAGTCGATGACGTTACGAAAACTTTGTCGAACATGTAGCTTTCGTGTATCATTGGATCGCAATGCAATTTCGTAATTTCTCTATACCTACCTTAAGAAACGTATCGAATTCTCTGTACTGTTCTGCAGCACGATTCTATTGATGAGACGCCAATTACCAGGAATACCTCGTTCAGTTAAACCGTTCATGAACAAGTTACTGTACGAGTATGTTCTGATATTCCGTTTGTTATAAAAAAACATTTTCTTGATCATTAGTTTCTATTCCGAATTCATTTCTTTACTTACCTGGTTAGAAATATGAAACTGTTCTATTTTCTGTTTTTTCGTTACTTATTATGATTACTGCTTACTAAATTACGTGTAAATAACTTCACTTCTTGTTACCAGTTTTCATTTTTAACGCAGGTAACTTTATTATATAGTGTCACTTATACATAGATTGTTATGTAAATAAATAAAGTTATCAAGCAAGCATTTATTTATTAAATCGTAAATAACAGATTAAAGTTAAGCAATAAATATGATTTGCTTGTAAATCGGTCGTAAACTAATAGGCACGGCTTCCATGGATCCTAATTGAGTTTGTTTAGAACTTTTATCACTTAAAGTTGGACTGCGAACATTTTGTAACCCACCGCTGACTTTTGATATTAACACGTCAAATAAAATATTTCGAGAACTGGTTAACTGGGTCTCAAAGTTATGAGTTAGAGGTTTTTTTACGCTTTTGGTACGAATTAAAGTTATTAAAGTTTTGTTGCTTATTCAAAAAGTTTACATAAACTGAATAAAGCTGGAAATTATGTTTTTACGGTGTGTTGATCTTTGTATATTTATTGCGTATACAATTACAAATAATAATAGGCAAATTAAATTTGTTTTTCTGAAGCACAAAACTTGATCGGCAAACAGTGAGCTTTGTAATGTTACAAGAGAAGGCAATTAGTATGTGAGCCGCGTTGTTAAAGTTAAAGCTATCCAAAGGTGGCGATAATTAACTTTCAACTGAGTTTAGTTCCCCGTTATACGTTAGTTTCAGGCGCAATGTATTTGTATAACTCTATATAATTAATTTAGTTTATCATGTTATTACGTTTTAGTAATAATAAAAAAGAAATGGGCAAATGATCCGACGGGACACCAATGTGTTCTCCGATGGAAATACACAACACTAGAGTAGTAGGAAATACCTCCGGGCCCAGACTGTCGCACAAGACGGCTGTGTGGGAGAGACACTTCTGCGAGATTCTCACACTTCAGAAATGCAGACATCTAGGTGTTGAAAATGGTACCTGGTGGTCGGTCGTGTCTGACGACGGAATTCGGCGGTAGGAATAATTCCAAACAACTCCCCATGGTTCATATGGTTTACGGTTTTAGTTAGAATGGTTACAAGAACTATAACAGAATTATCAAATGTGATGTTTATTGTTAATCTGTTAATACTGATTGTATTAAAATCGGTTGTATTAATATACAAAGGTTAGCTAATGAAACATAAGAACAAAGAAAGTTAAAAAAGACTTATAAAAATTATAAAACATTTCTAATGACTAAACAATAACATAACTTTAAAATAACCATTGTTCTAGTTAAAATCTTTATTAATTACTTTGGAATGAAACTAGAAAATGCGAGAGTCGATTTCTTACAAGTGCTTTCTTTGACAAACACAAACGTTTCAAGTTGCAAGTCGGAGATTACTCGATAAATGCCATTATAGAAGCTTTTCTCTCACAGAACAAACTTATTGTACCTAAATGAGAAGTGGTTACTAAGAAAAATAGTTTTAAGTTATTATAGAAAGTTCTGAATAGTAAAAATGAAAACTTAGAAATATAGTTTAAGGGTAAAAGAGAGTATATCTTTTGTCATTTCTCCTATTTTATCTTTTGTGTTACTTTATGAAATAATTCTATAAGTAAACGTACATATAATAAATATTTTATTTTATATACAGATTTTGTAAACAGATTAGCTACTAAACTAAACTAAATAGCATGAATCGGCAAACACAGTGTATGATTCTAACAGAAATTTAAATAAGTAGTGTTAGCGGGTTATTTGAATTTCATTGTGAATGCATGAGGCGATGCGCTGAATATTGAAGGGGCGTTTGGTCTCTGGCTTGCGGTAGATAGTGGCGGGAAACTAAGATTTTATCTAAACCAATAACAAAAATCTGAAAGAACAAGCAAAAGTGTTCATTTTATCATTATTTTACTACATTCAAATACCACACATACATAATAGCAATTTAGAAGCCTGTAGGTTGTCAATTAAGTTCGATGTCTCGACTTAGTTAAATGTCACAAGGGTCCCCGAAGCTTCCTTTGCTCAGACTATAACTAGAAATGTTCTAACACACTGAATCTAGAACGCCCGAGAGGACACAACAGATTTATCGTTAGCTATCTATTGACTTGTATTC
Source organism: Papilio helenus (assembly GCA_026546675.1). Taxonomy (NCBI): domain Eukaryota; kingdom Metazoa; phylum Arthropoda; class Insecta; order Lepidoptera; family Papilionidae; genus Papilio; species Papilio helenus. The sequence goes on along the minus strand of JAOCNA010000030.1, from coordinate 411,921 downwards.
GATAGTGATTTATACGTTTGATCTGATTAAAATCCTTCCCTCTTCCCTACTTATATGTCTTAACTATACTGCGTTAGATATACTCTAAGAGCCTGCGCACACCTGAAACTAATTTATCGTACAACTGTTTAGTCTCGCTTTGATTCCTATGAGCTTATATAGAGGTGCGCACACTACTCGATTTTTAGCTGTGCAACTAAACAGTTGAATTAGCTGTGAAACAATCGACAATCGCATAATAGTTGTGCGATAGTTTAGTCAAAGGTTTGCACCCGCTCTTAATGGGCAAAAGAGTTGTGACAATTTAATATTATAACAATATGCTCCTCTGCATTGTAGATCACCTACAAAGTGACAATTGTGGTGAACAAAAATAATTCCTAAAAATAGTAGAGATAGATGAGGAAGAATGTACTGTTTAAGAATTACTTAGTAAGAAGGTGGAAACTCAATTTTTGTGAAGTAAACGTTGGGAAAGTGAGTTTTAAAAGGGATCGATGTTGTTATCAGCACATTCGGGGAACTACAGCGCTCCGAATCGCTCCATTAAACCCTCGCGTACATTTCCACGTAGCGCTATCAACGTAAAAACGGCTATCAAAGATTTTTTCCTTTATTTTCAATATCCTCAAATTCTTCCTCTAACAAATTGTAATGAAAACATTTTAATAGGATAGTACTTAATTTTTGAATGATACTCTTTAAAAAATAAAAAGATACCTAAAAGAAATATCGAAATGTCAAATACCTACGCGATGGAATAGTCGCAAAATGTTTGTTCAACAACATTAGGTAGGTCCGTATTATTGTAACGGCTAATTACCCTACAAGCTTAAACGTATTTTACGTCATGATTTCGATAAAATTTAGCATAGAAGTAGAGCATAGTCAGGAAGAAAACGTAGGCTACTTTTGATCCTGGAAATAGTTATGGTACCCTTGAGACACATTAATTACGTTTTTCCATGTTTACTCGATAATTCTCCAACGATTCAATATATCTTATTGAAATTTGGTACAGATATAAAACAAAGTCTATAGTAACCTATGGTATACGGTTCATCCCCGAGAACTGCCAGCTTCCGAAGGATACGTAGTTTTTTTTCATAGTTTGTATGTTTATTTAATATTGCGCGGACGAAGTCGCGGGCGACAGCTAGTAGGAAATAAATGACAATTTCTGCCACAGAAATATGTAAGTATAATTTATCATTTCCATTGTATTCTACCATATTGTATGGTATTTTGGTACTCAATTTTTCTAGGTATGTCAGATGTAAATATTGTTGTTATACAAATTCATGTTAACACTCTTTAACCAAATGATCTTTTTATCTCTGACTCCCAATTCCATTTTTAAAGGGATATTCAGATTCAAAGTTCAAAGCCGTATTCATTCGTTACTTTGAAGTATATTTTCGTAACGGAAAATATTTTTCACATTGGTTGATCAAAGTTATATTCAAATACATATCTGTTTATTTGATCGCCTTAATTAACCTTGTAATCGATATTGTATTTAGCCAAAATATTTGGACTAATCTGACTCTACGACCCCATATAAAGACACAGTAACCCCCCAGTGGGTCGAGACACAATTTGAAAGACACTGCACTAAACCAATGATACAGCCAGTGTAACAAGTCCCTAGACGGGCATTAGTGGTGTTTACTTTTTACGATACCGCTAAGTATTTTACCCGCGTGTATTTAGAACGAGCAATAAATTCTATCTACTTCGGCCAAGTACACTTTTACTGCCACTAAATGGAAAAGCTTTGATGTACACTAAATTATACATTCTTATAATAAAACTAAGATAAAATTGAATACATTTACCGGACAATGTTAAATAATTAATTTTACACTATTATTACCTTCATGAAAAATAAAAATGAGTTTATTTTAAAATAATAACCAGACAAGTTTCTTTAGACGCAAAAGACAAGCCGATTTAATGACATATTTTCTTTATGTTTATGTTACTATCTTCTAATATCTCAACATCTTAAGCCATATGACCATGTTCTCAGTTTGAACAACACTTTACATGTTACACGCTGACATTAATGGAGACCTGAATACCAGTTTATATTCCATTTACATATTAATTTGTGATCTGTTAACATATAGACGTGACTGAACATTGTCCTACAATGACTATATTCTCGTGTCTCAAATACTGAACTCAGATTTAGTGAAACGTTTTAAATGCCATTAATATTTTTAATTATTACATGCTAGTTATAGAGCGTCGGTGGCTCAAGTGTTTAAGAACTCGACTTGCAATATACAAGTTATGGGTTCGAGTCACGCCGTACCAATGAGAACTTTACCGACGTTCGACGAAAATTCAAAAGTAAATAGCCTATGTGTTTTTCCAGACAATCTCTACATCTATGCCGATTTTCATCGAGATCCATTCAGCAGTTTAGGCTACAAACTCTACAAAATCCATCCATCTAAACTTTTACATTTTTAATATTAGTAAGAAGG
>JAOCNA010000030.1:310408-324011 GCA_026546675.1 Papilio helenus | reverse complement strand
TACTTTCAGGAGCCAGCTTTCAGTAATTACAGCCGAGTACACAGTGAGATGCTTTTATAAATATAAAAATAATTCTTTAAATAAGAAACGAAAATACAAGTTATATAACAAAGTTTAAATAGATATATTATTTAAAATTGTAACTTTGGTAAGAAGGCATAGAACATTGAAAATACAAATTTGAAATCACAAGACATAATTAAACAGTATTTAGTTGTTTGACCGGTTGCGTAATTTTATCAAACGAATCGGAACATTTCCCGCTGGAATCGTTTGATTCGCGGAAAATAGATTAGCCCCTGTGACTTCTCAAATATAAATGTTTCTCTTTCAAACCTCGATAACATCAATCTTAGTACAAAATATCTTTCCATACAATTATTCCATACGTTTATTTAACTGACTGTTACGTTTTTCTTGTCAATTGTTAGTAACTATTTAGACATCTGGCTGAAATAGATATGTAGATAACTATTCGCAAAAAAAAAACAATTAAACTATAAAATGAAGTTGAAATAAGTAAAGTTTTGCCGTGTAATAATTAGTGTGCACGGGCGAGACGCGGCGCGGATTCCTAAAAGCGTATTCATGTTCCCACTCTAATGTACGTGGCATTGTTTTGTGCGCGCGAATGGACACCTAGGGCAATTAGTTTACTTCCGTGGTTTAATACATAAACCTTAGATAACAATACTAGTAACTATAGTGAGTAAAATTAATGGAAATTAGATTTTGATTAAAGAAGTGTTTAAGCTACATATCAAAGTCTCTACGTGTCCTCTTGATTATTTTGAATAACTTGTGACCTAAAAAATCTTAAGAACAGTGTTAAAATAAGGCATTGGTCTGTGTAATACATCACGTCAATTTAATCCTTATCGCAAATGGTCCGTATTAAAGAGCCGAGGCTTAAATGGGCCGTAACGACAGACATTCGCCTCCGTCTCGATCTAATCTAAACTGTCCGGATTCCACGCGACTTATACACCTCAATATCGAACAATTTTCCAACGAAAAAAATCTACAATCAAACTAATTTTGTTTGCTAAATTACATTTAAGCTTTGAAGAAATGTAGGAGGAGTTTCAGAGCTTGCGCACACCTTTGACTAAACTATCGCACAACTGTTGTGCGAATGTCGATTGTTACGCAGCCCATTCGAAAGCTTAATTGTACAACTAAAAATCGAGTAGCGCACCTTCATTAAAGCTTATAGGAATCAAAACGAGACTAAACAGTTTTGCGATAGTTTAGTTGGCGCACGCTCTTAATAGAATTTAAATTAAAAATCTTTCACACAGACTATGAATTATATTAACAAATGTCACTTATACACGTATTTCAAGATAATATTTGTGAATTGAGTGTTATCGATCTATTGTAATTTGGTTCGGGTGAGATAATTACACTAAATCTCTTGGCAGTCAGAGCTTAAGACAATATTGTATTAAACGACAAATTGAACGGACTATGAAGTATAAGTTAAATAGAAAACGTGATTAAATCACAATAACTTGTGACTTAATTGAGGTAATGATTTTGCTACCGGTTAGTACTATTTTTATCGTTTTTTTTACAGCCATGCAATTATTTCTATGTACATGCCTAAAATCGTCTACCGCATGGAATAAGCATGATGTATCCAAAACGTACTGAAAACTTTTTTGCCCTCGGGTGAAATATTATTAGCAATATTGTCGGAAGCAGAAGCAATATTACAAGATATATTTATTGCACTATCTTTCCTTCTTCGAGAAATATAGTAGTCCCTTGACTCCTTCGTGTGATTAATATGCGTTGGATAACACTGCATAGAGAAACACTTGCTAATTATTTTAAAATACTCCTATTATATAGTGAAATATTAAAATACATTTAACAGTAATAATCTATTTTTGTATTTTCATATAAAATTCTTAATGTTATTATGAAAAACATTAATTTTAGTTTGCACAATAGTATAAAAGCCTTATAAAATTTACTTAAAGTATTCTACTCTACTATCAAAGTCGCAGAAACCAACTATTGCATAAATATGACGGACTGTAAAGTTTTATCACAAACTCAAAAAAACCACACTCGAGCACGTCGCTGTTAACCCATTTATTGATGAAGGCTGTAGCGCTGTGATTGATGGAGGGAAATCGAATTGACGCTCCCCTCCACTTGCTGCAGGGCGCAGGGGGGGCGTAATTGATCATTAATCAGATTTGCAGATACCCCCGCAATGTAGACGTCACCGCGGCTAACTTTATTCTTTTTATAATCCAATAATTTAAAATGTTATTAACACTAAAATCTTAACACATTCAATGCTACTGTGACCAAAAAAGGCCTAGATAAAAGTGAAATCTAGCGTTTAAAAAACTTTAAATTAAGACCTGTAAAAATATTTGTAAAACGAATTGTCTTTAAACCAAGTAAAATATCGTAAAACTAAATCTACACAGTGAATAGACGTCTGGAGCCAGTTTACATAAAAACATCTTTAGTCTTCTTAACGCCGTTAACGAGCGTGTTGTAAAGATAAAGACTTTTCAAAAAGATTTATGTAAAATTTAAATCTATTCAAATTTCGATATATACCATAAGTAGTTGACTAAGCTTGCTTTAGTATCATTATAAATTTAAAATATAGAAATTAGCATTAGTATTGTATTAAATATATTTCAAATTATCGTAAATAATTGTGTTACCATATTTTCAATGATAATCTAAGACCAGTCGTCAAACTAACAATAATTGTTCACAGTTAAATAAACATAATTGAATATCGTCTTGTTTGTGGCAACTGTGAAGTATAACATAAAATCATATTGTCGAGACATAACAATAAAGTGACGACATTAAGTCGAGACAGATGGCTCGCAAACGACATCTTATGTTCAACATAACTTACATATAACATATTTCAAGTGGAATGTTATGTATCCCTGCAGAAACTCGTGAGGTAATAATAAATACATCATGTTCATACTGTATGTTGTATATGAACATACTTAAATACAAAAGTTTCATATAATAATGTACAGACTCGCAAGACGTTAAACTAGTTTGGTTCAGAGTAAATAGGTATAAAGTAATAGAACGTTGATTTAGGAAGGTATTTCGAGATAATGGATACTTAATTATAGAATCGAATTTTACTTAAAATTACCTAAAAACAAATTTTATGCTTTCCTTCCACAAACAACTCCAGTAGCCCAATTAAAATGCCTTCACCGAGATATATTATAATGAAAAAAAAAATATAAATTATTTAACAGTAAGTTCACTAATATTTTGTTTTAGTATTGTTAGCACGACGACTAATTCACATTGATGTGGTCAGCCGGAGCGGACGGCTGCGGCAAAACGCCAAATGTGACGGACCGCATTGAAAATGATCATGTCTGCAACATTGATTTATTTATGTCATCAAAATTAGCTAAATCCAAAGCGTTAATCCGAAAGTATTAATTAAATCTACAAGCACGAAGGTCGAAAATACGTAAAGAGTTTCTATGAAATCCACTTATCACGAACATGGCTACATGTCACCGTACCTGTAATAGCTACGCCGATGCTACGCGAGTGCTACGACAAAGCACATACGACTAGCGGTGTTAACATTTGAAGTTAACCTCACTAAATAAATCTTACAAACCCTTTTGTATACATCAAAATGTGTAGTGAAATAGTTCGTAACAAGCTACCTTACTTATTGAATAGAAAACACCCCTTGACCTACTAAACTTCTACGCTCTGAGCTCTAAAACATATGTAACAAAATTACTCCTATTGAAATTTATTTCTGTACAAACGGTTGCTCTATTTCCTTGTATAGAGTGTTGTTTTAAAGATTTGTTTTATATTTTGAAACTTTTGGCAACCCAAATAAATTACTAGGAAAAAAATGTTTCAAGTGAAAGGAATAAATTAAAACTCACGAACAATTTTTGGCGTAAGCAAAGATAATCGCAGGATACAGCTAGTTTATTACATAATTAAGCCTTCTGGTCTATTTTGTCAACAAGAAACGCTCACCCATTCAAATCTTGTATAAAAAATGAAAGTTAGCATATCAGAAAATATGTGATATGACTTAGCCACTATCTGTTCACATAATCATATTTTTCTGCGGCGAAGTATGAATAAACCCTTCGATTTTTCTACGTCAGGAATATCCTTGATTTATTACGGTGAGACCTCGCAGCTATTTGATAACCGCTTTGGGAGTTTATTTATGCACGTCTTATTTAAACATTTAAAAGTAGTTTACTTAGGTATTCGATTTTTTTAATAAAATATAAATTGGCGGTTCTAGCTATATTATCCATCTATATGTTTAGTTAGGTCATATTTAAATTCGATTTGTAGAGCCTTCAAACGGAAGCTTTTGTCAGCTTGACCGCGTTTTGGACATGTACTTTATACATTTGGATTTTGTACATTTGGCATACCACCAAAACTTTCCACTCTAACATTCTCTAATAGATTTACTTCTCAAAATTATGTATTTGAAATACTAACACGAATATCTATTTATGAATTTTAAATCTTGCAAAGTTAGTTAAACGAAAAACACTAAATTACAGAATATTACGGACTCTTAATTTTTTGTTAAAATAAAATAAAACATTAGACTCTAGTCAGCCGTGACGTAATTACTAACACAGTTATGAAAGCACTAACCTAGAAACTGAAATTAGATCTTACATTTAGGTTCCAAACTGTTTTTACTTATGATATAGCACTCTATAACCTATATTGCTTAACTTAAATGTTACTTCCTTTCCTACTGTAAATGTAATTATCCGTAAAAGATTAAATAAGGCTAAAATAAATTAATACTTGGCTGGAAATAATCATTTGTCTTTGCTTACACAATAGTTTCCAACATTGAAAGTAGTATCGCATTATCCCTTAAAGAAAACAAAATAAAAGCAAAACTATTCTCTACTATTGACGCAAAGAAACTTCTACAAACTTTTACCATTCATCCTTACATTTTTGTTACGTAAAATAAAGTTTATTAACAAACACATACATAAAAAGAATCAATACAATACAAGAAACTAGAGCTGTAATTTATTAAGCAAACTTTGAATAAAAAAATAAAACTATGTTTTAAGTAAATTTTCCTATCAAAAATCCAAATCTGTTTCTTATTATACACTAATATGAAAATGTTATCTTACAAAAATGACGATAAACCCGAACTGCATAAATTGAATATCACCTTTTAGCTCAAAGTACGCCTGGCACTTTTTTTAATTCCTACAATTTGGTTTGCAAGTAGCACGTATTACAGTTAAAATCTATCGTCAACGTGTTACTTCGTTTCGTTACTAAATTCGCTACGAGTGTTATATTTTACAGCAAAAAGTAACCGTCGGGCTTTTAACTAAATTGCTTCGCGAATAGAATTCGTGCGGATTGTGTAAGATTTATTTTTTTGGATATAATATAAGAGAATTTGGGTAAAGCACTTTTAGAGGTACGTGTTCATATGATGGAAAGCACGTAATGGACTATGAAGTATTTATCTTACTTTAAATGAAGTTCCAACTATTCTTTAGATCACTACGTTTCCTCAGTACTACATAAAATGTATTATTGAAATAAGACTGATTAATTTTAATCAGAAGTTAATGTTTAACGTGAAAAAGGAATCACTCCAGGGAAATAACGAGATGGAATTTTTTTGTTCGTATAAAAAATTACGGAAATGTATTTTCCAAAGTATCGACATAATGGAGTGATAAATCGATATTTTCAAATTTGTTTAATGTACTTAAAAAAGTGATTATTTAAATATGTTATCACTCTAATTTGTGTTTACTAAAACCTTATGATCAACGAATTACATTACTCAATCCCAAAAAATATGTACCGAAACTTGGGAAAGTATTTTGCCTGAAAAATATAGAACCGTCCATGATTTTAATATTAAAAGAAACAATGGAAGCTTAAAACGTAAAATCTTTAAAAAAAATTCAAATTTCTCTGCATCTGCTTACCGAATCGTTTCCCGGAGTTATTTGTCTCCCGCCTTACATTTTTATTCAACCGGAAAACTGATAAAAAACGGCTACATCATAAACGGACCACCGCAATTTGTTTTCGTACAATTCTTTTAGACATTTAAAATAAATTTGTTTTTTCACAAAAGAACAGTTTCAACTGATAACACTTTGTAGACAAAAAGCTTTTATGTACTTTGTAAATTTATTTGGCAGCAACCGAAATGGAAATTAAAATTAAAATACTCTCCAATACAATTTAGGACAACCAAATTTTTCTCTACACTGTTTTTTTTTCTTAATCTGTTTTGGTTATTTCAAGAACGCATAAAACAATACACAGACCGATCAAAACAAACATGAAATTCCTTGAGTTGCAATTAAAACCTTCTTTATCTTTAGTTACTACTTTAAATTATGTCTTTGTATTCGTAATAAATAGGAAATTCTACAATTGTTTGCGACGTAAGAGATATAGGTAAAGCAACAATGGCGATATCTCAAGGATTTGGAGGAGCGAGATAAAAATATCAAATGATATCGTTCTTTTATACTTTAATCCTCTCATTACGTGTAAGAAATACGACTCGCGTCCGGGGCTTAGTTATTTTGCTGCCAGGTGTATCTTCACAAATGTGACTTGTACCTATCTTACTCTTACTAATAATCTAAATGTAAAAAATGAATGCGAAACTTTAAGTGGATGGATATTAGAGTTTGTCGCCTAAGTGGCTGAACGGATCTCAATTAAAATTCGTATATTTGTAGATCATACTCTGGAAGAACACATAGGCTACCTTCTTTTGTTTCTTTTATTTTCACACGGACGGAGTGACGGGCCAAAGCTATGTAGTTTTACTATATTACTGATTGAATTGTTAAATAATTAACATATTATAATTATAAACATTTTATTTAGGTACTCAATTTAATTAAATGTAAACAATAAAACTGTCCAAAATAAATTCATAGACAATAATTGATATTGTCAGCACGTGACATGTGTAAAAAGAGTTTCTCATATCCGTTAAATTCTATTAGACATATATTATAAAGTAACACAGTTGATATTACGTGCCAAATATACTTTGTTAAGGATATTTTTGCTTAAAAAAGCATACCCTATCTAGAAAGAAATGAATCTAGTCCCATAGATTGTGATAACAGTGGATCTTTGACATGAGGATATATTGGCGTGTTGCCAGCGGCAGCGGCAGCGGGGCGCGGTCGATACTAACTGTTTGCATACAGATCGGTTACGCTGCCGTCGCTAAATCACTTGGAAAACTGTACTCTCTAAACTTATCGTGTCTCCGAGTGTACACTATCTACGTGAAACAAATTATCAACCGATATCACTTCAACTAGGATTATAACTTGAGGGAATTTTGCCTTTAAGTCCTTATAGTAAGATTGTATTGAACAATATGTAATAATAAAAGAAAGAAATTTCTTATTTCAATGAATCTTCTAATTAAAGTTTTTAATATGTATTTAACATTGGTAATATTTTTTTTTAATTTGGATTTGAATCATTTAAACTGTTACCTAATTGCGAAAACCATTTATATCAAAAGCATTGAGCTGAGTTATGACAGCTCATAACTCCTTAGACATCAATATTATTCCCTTGATCTGAAGGTAAATTTCAATATTTATGAAGATCGTAATTTTCTATGAAGAAATCTTATTTATCATATAGATAATATATGCCTAATGTCAACATTACAGCATTATTCCTCTCCAAGTCTGACAAGAACGATAAATGTATTTAATAAAACTGCTTCAGTAGAGATAGGAGAATAATCGCTAATGCCACTTTACCATTCGAGTTAATTGAACAGCCTTTGTACAAAATGTTTATTCATTCGGAACTCCGGAGGAATATAAACCATTATTTCTTTTACTTTTTGTACGTGCCCGGCTTTATACAGTACTCACTTAAACCCGTCTAAAACACATTAAAGTATTAACTTTACGAAGTTAATTGAAGAACATTTTTAGCATTTATTTTTTGTTCACGAAAACCTAATAAATGTTTTAATTTATTATAACAAATCATGGATGGACATTAGTCACTGTTTTTATAATAACTTTATTTTCTTATTAACGCTCAAAGCTGATATTTCAAATAATTTCCATATACGTTGAAATGTCGAAATTAACATACAAATTGCTTGAAACCGACATGAGATCAAAACATAGGTCACGAGGACGCCGGTGACCTTGAAATAACTCATTAAATAAGCATTTAGATGCTGCCTACGTATGTACGAAATTGGCAATTTGCATGACAAATACATTCACTCAATCTCAACTGTGCGCCGGATTGCTTGTCGACAGAATAAACAACCTTTACAAATCCCTTTTTACTGATTCTCAGTACTACGACCTCGTTTATACGATATGGATAATTCTTATATTTTTTTTCTTTTGTAGAAAGTAGTCTTGTGTAATTAGTTGAGAAAAAATGTTTACTAACCACATAAATACACACCGGGATAACCAAATCTATATATTCCATATGGAGATAGCAGATTCCTACCTGACATGGTTCTAATCTCACCTCTTAATAAGACTAATGAAATAAGTTCAAGCTTAGAAAATGTTAATCAAAGTTAATCAACGCGATCAGTTAATTTCTTTGAAATTTTTATAAAGTACGGGGTAACTAAGTCAACCACGCTGCCCCAGTCCGGGTTGGATAACTTCATACTTATGCCGATATGTACAGATTACATGATGTTTTCTTTCATAGTAAGCAAAACGAAAACGCATTAGTACAAGGCAGAATTCGAACTCAGGACCTGGAGATTACAAATCAAGTGCTTTACTCCTGAGCCAAAGATGCTAGATACCTAGATACACGACCTCTAAGTACATATAATATTTATGATTTAATAGCGAAATAGCTTCCATGTTATAACATTACCGTCTCAGCAGACAAGGCGTTAAGTGCTGTTCGAGGAAGATATTTTTATGAGCGTAATAACAGCGCTAAGAGTTCATTCCGCGAACGACCGCCTCGGATTTGAAGTTTATACTTAAATGGTTTTACGTTATATTAGCTCTTTAATATATTAAGCTTTGATGAAAAATTCCTTTCGTAAACAGTTCAAAACATAGTTCTTATAAAGGCTATTATTTAAAAAGTTTTCATAGATATAGACCATTTATATGACATCAAAAAAGCAACGCCCTCTAAATGAGCAACTTGCTAAAACAAAGCAAATAAATTCATTTGTTATGTATTTACTCTAGTTATTTATAGTACAAATACTTTGTAACTTAGTAAAAAATGTAACTAAGTTGAACTGACGGCAACAAATAGCAGCCGGGCTGTCACTTGCTCTGTTCAATTCAAACAATTTCATTTCTCAAAGGAAATTCGGTATTGCAGTCGAACTCGGCATTGTTCGCTTGAATATTCCCACTTCAAGTTGTGAATTACTGTAAGATCACTTCATATGAAATGTGCTTAAAGTTTGGTATTAGCTCTCAGATTTATCAATCAGTAACTTCGATGGATGTTAACAAATGGTGACGGTTCTTGATAGGGTAATACCGGTTGATTTTGAATTGTTAGTATCGTAAATGTAAACCTAATAAAGTTGACTATTTATAATAGAAAGGGCAAACGAGCAGCGGATCCTTTAATGCTCGGTTCCACGTTATCAAATTAACATAAAATTACCTCTTTGTCTAGTTATACTTCGTCATTTTAATATTTTATGATTTAATTCACAAAGTCTTATACAATTTTTATTGACTGTAACGAGGTCTTTATAAATACCTAACACCTTCACCAAATATTAATTTGCCAATATTAATGGAGATATTGAAACTTTTTGATAAAGACGCGTGAATTAAATGAAACTAAATACAACAAAGCGCTCTTGTTCTGAAGTCGTATCCAATTCCCGAAGACTACGTGAGCGGAGTGTAATACATAGGTCGGGCGTTTACTTAATCTGCTTCTCGTTGTCAAAGACGCGGTTTATTCAGAGCTTGTAAGCCTAGATGAAATAAATGACGTTTACTTTAGGTTAAGAGTGTTTACACAGAGTGTAACAAAACCATCTGGAGAAGTATCTAACACCGTTGACCGGAGATTCAGTACCGAACAATTAAAAATATAAACTACAGCATAAACAAGAATATGTAGTTATAGTTAGTGTATTAAGTAATTAAGTTTCAGATTAAGTTTGACAGTTGGCAGCGCCTCATACAACTTGGATATTACTTAACTTATAACACGTGACGTACTTATCGATCTCCTACAACTTTAGCTAAAGTATGAAGAATTATTATTGTCTTTATTGGAACGTTATTCTGATAGCAGAAATATGAAACGGAATACGTGAATTTAATAAGTATTGAAAATAATATATCAAAATTAATTCTATTGTGAAAATTTTCGTTTATAGAGTTGTATTATTTAGCTTAAAAAAAGTACAACAAAGTTCGGCTTACAGCTCAGGAAATTGTACTTACAGATCTATGAGTGAAGATTACAATTTTCTTATACACCATCATTCTATTTTTTATTTTCGTTTCTTACGTATATCCAAAACAGCTTAACGGATCGCGATGAAATTTAGCACAGATGTAGAACATTATCTGGAAGAACTCATAGGCTATTAAGTTAAGCTAGTAATAATATTGACGTCGGCCTGGATTGACAAATGCGTAAAAAGGAAACGAGACACAGCTGGAAATCCATCGTGCGTTTGAGGTCAATATGACATTACTTAAATAAATTAAAAAAAAATATAAGCGACGTATCTGATGAAGTTAGTTCGCACCTGAAGGGAAAAGTTTTACGTTTAGTGAAATATGTCGGACATTAGTCAGACGGGATTTTATGGTAACCCGATATTAGTAATGGTTGCCATTAATCAACGCTAGTGACGTGCCGCTTTCTTCGAGAGATTTATTTTAGTCTAGTATTTATAACTGATGTTGCGTAAAAAGTATAAAGGTTTAAGTAAAACTGAACAGTCGAAATGTTCAGTTAAAATTTTTTAGCTAATATTTTAACTGTCCGTTTAACTGTAAAGTTAAGTTTTACCTATATACTCACAGTTTCAACTGGACAGTTCGGAAGTGCAGTTAAAACCTTCAGAACTAAGCGAATGTCCACTGCTTAATATTCTTTAAACGTAGGAAATTCTTCAAAGTATTACTGATAACATAACCTAAAATATTAATATTTACCAATATACATTCGGCTAATATTTTCCTAAATAAACTGTTAGCCTGCGAAGTCGAAAAGTGGCATAACTTGTGGAGTAGGTTATTCGCTCAACAAGAAACTCGGCGCAGGATTAAAATGGGGTGAATATGTTTGTGATGCAAATAAGCTGTTCTGTAAATACGTTCCCGGCTCAATGGGTATTTCATAAGGTATTTGAAAACCGATTCTACCGTTGACGTAACTATGTACATACATAAAAACTTATATATTGATATGTTCACGTGCAAATGTTGAAATAAACAGCTACTCCAAGGCTCGATTGAAAATACGATCACTAGATATTAAGTTTTGAACACAGTTTTGTTTAGTTTAACTAAAATAAACAGTCTCCGATTCCTAACTTAAGAAAAATATTATTCCGAGTGATTTATTAATAGTTAAATTTGGAAAATAAATTAAAAGAAATACCATAGAAACGTCCAATAATATCCAAAAATAATATTTAAAAAAAATATATTCTTTTTAACAATAATTTACGTTCATTTACGTCATAAAGGCAGGGGAACGCTTACAAGGCGGTAAATTTTCAATATTAATTGGCAGTAAAATTGAACATTAAAACGATAAAGGTTACCAAAGTTTTAAATATCACCTGTGGCTGTGAAATCTCTGCTGTTAACGGTGTCAAACGATCTACTCAATGAAATAAATATATTTGGTTTTCGTTGTTTAACCCAATTTTATTTCTTTAAAAACGTTAAATTATTAAAGTAACCGTTGAGTTCGAGAAAACAATTTAATAAGACAAACATCCGTTTGACAACAATCGTCATTTGGGAAGACAAAATAAACTGCATTAAATGTAATAGTAATTTACGTAGTTCTCTAAATTACTAACCAAACTCCTGGATTTTAAAACCCTTAATCCGTTTATCATTGCGGATGTTCATGTTTATGAGGATGCTGTTTTAATACACATAAAAGAGTGGTGGCGAGACGAACCCTTTTTGTGGAAATAATTTTTATAACGAAGTCAATAATAACATTACACCCACATCAAAAGAACAACGAGGCCCGCACGTCGCACATTACGTTTTATATTAGGGACGATTTTGTGGAGCTGCGTGAAAGGCCTTCTCACCAACTCGGCAACGATACGTGACTTATATTGAAATCGTCAGCAGAAATAAGTTGATGTTAGAAGTCTTTTCGGAACATTATTTTAATAGCGTGATATGTTTTTAAAAATAAGGTTCCCTTGAAGATGATAGCCACATCAATAGCTTAAAAATGTTTATTGAAAATCAGTTCTAATTGTGAAATAATTCCACTAACTTTTACCGTGTCTGTCTTCGATCATTTAAAAAAACTTGTAACATTACAGACTGTGCCTTACATCGAGATTCATCCAAACGCTTTGGAATTCTGTGGTAACAAATATCCATCCATCCTTTTCGCAATTACAATGTTAGCAATATTTGTAGAAGATGTTTATGTTTGTTTTAACTCAAGAAAATAAAAAGGGCTGTAGCTTGGGTAGTAAAAATACTGAGAAATGAAATATTGTTTTCACATCACCCTAGCAAAACAGAAGTTACTCCAAATAGCTTTCATAAGTAACCTAATATTTGGTTTCTACACAGTACAATAATAAAGGAACTATCAAAACTTTATCTACTCATAAACAATTGTTATTAATTACAAAGCGTGAAACTTATATTTAACTAACAAAGCGAACAATTTCTAAATTGAATAACTTGGTAACCATAATAAATTTTCTGAGTGGCAGCCGCGATCTCGCGAACACAAACCTTACACACGACTCTTTGTATTTTGCCGTTCGCTAATTTAATATTAATTAAACATAAACTGACAATTACAGTTGCGGCTAAATTACCTTGGAAAATGTTTATTGAAATACAACCTTGTGGTTTCGTAATTGGGAACACGTGTTCTTTGAAGCATATGTTTTATTAAAGAGGAATTCAAGCAAATATTATTTCAAAGATTATAGATCTACAGAAAGTACGAGATTTATTTTGGACAAATGAAGCAGTTAACAATGTTTTTTTTTTCTGTTTCTGCACTTGTACTACGTGCAATATAATTTTATCAATTAGTGATTTTACTAACTTACTAACTTACTAACTTACTTAACAATATTGAAGCAATGATCAACTGTTCATTAATGTAAATGCAATTAGTTCAATAAATCGCGAATAGATTATTTGTGGAAAACAATCATTTGCTTTTAATGTGTCAAATGTTAAAAAGGTAATTAATATTAGCAATTAAAGGTAATTAATGTATAAAACATTACACAGTTACAAAGGGAAATAGTTTTTGATCAATGATTTTGTAAATTTAAAAATAAGATATTATTTATCTGCATGTTGTTTTT
>JAOCNA010000030.1:222212-234976 GCA_026546675.1 Papilio helenus | reverse complement strand
TTGCTAGTTCGATGAAAATGGCAAATTTTCCGTAAAATCGATTCTTTAAAGGCAGCCAGAAAACGAATGGCTCAAATATGAGTACATTCATACACGTGTATAATTATATATGACTCGTGGTTAGCTCCGAGCGTGTGTCTGCGCAAGTGCTACGCCCCTTCATCACTTTTAGTCCTGCCGATACTTAAAAAATATTTTATGTGAAATTTCTCCTGCGAAAGAGCCAGTCGCTGTAGTGTATTAATGGCACTGTACATGTCGTAAATACATAAATTAAAAGAAAATTAAAAGAGATCAGATAACGATAACTACAGTAATCTGAGACATCTGTCGAAACGTAGTTGTGATATAGCTTAGGTTAAAAGGTTGTGTAGATGACGACTTACAACTGATACATAAAAAATAACACAATATTTCATAATGTGTCACAATACATAACATTTTCTATGAATTAAGATAAACTAAACTGTTTATAAAAACATTCCGATAACGAAAGCGGCTCAATACAAGATGAACAAAGATGTTTCTGGAATTCTAATAAGTAAACAAAGTGGCGAGTACACGAACACTGGGTTTGTACGCGACTGACAGTTGTCATAGTTTTCCAGCGCCGCTGACCGCAACTCGTACATTCTAAGAACTGCGTTTTAGTTAGATTGCCTCCGCGACAGGAAAACTTGCGACAGAGTACAAACGCGTCGTCAAACGTCATCGACACACATAACAAATTATTTAAATATAATGATTAGACATACTGCCTGTGTAATTTGCTTCTTAATGATATGTAGTTTGTATACAACATAACTAATTAACGTATTTCTTTTGTTCCAGATGTTTGACAGCGACACGGAGAGTCTGTTTGAAAAGCTGAAGGAAAACGCAAACTTCATCAATGTCGCGTGAGCCACCCCCTCTCCCCTCTCCCCTGCAGCCCCGCGCGATACAAGCAGATATACAGATATATAGTTTATTATAACATTTATATAGATATTACACTTTGATTTATGTAATTGTCAGCCTACATTATAAATCTTTGTACTATTCGAAACAATCAGTGAATTGTTTAACAGTTGATGAAGTTATGTTTGACCTGTTGATAACTTTGCCAGTAGGCAGTGCCGTGTAGCCGCACGATGTCGGAGAGGTCACCAGATAGCATCGCCCTATCAGAGTTTAAATAAACGGCGTACTTATATATCAAAACTATTTTCGTTGCTAGAATTATGTCTCTTTATATCATATACAGTTTTATATGTTAAATATGTAATAAGTCCATTTGCGCGCGAATGTCAGTTGGTGACAGCTGACAGCGGCCGCCATTCATGTCAACTGTCAGTTGTCACAGATAATATATTGTCAATGGTTTGCGCACGAATTCGCGGGAAAGGGGCCACGTCTTCCTCTTAACTATGCCCTATATATTTATAATTAAAATGTATATAACAGTAAATAACAATTTTTACCCGTCTGAATGACACGATCTGCGCTGAGAGACTCGTGTAATATTTATCCCGGTGAAATGAAATGTTCATCGTTGGTATAATGTTTGTCAGATAAATTGCGGTTTTGTCCTAACTTTCTAAGAAAGCAGTGATTAAGGCCCGATGTTATCGAAATCATTTTCTCTTATGAAATTGACTTGTGTTTCTCATTATCTGCAATTTCACTCACCCGTACCGCCGAAGAGGAATGTTAGTCAGGTCCTCCCACTACCTAGCCTAGTATTTGTCTTAGGTTTTATAGTTATGTATTTTGTAAAACTGCCTCTAAATAGTTGGATAATGTTATGAAAAAAAAACGTGTAAATAAATCATTTAAAATTTGTTATATTTGAACAATTATTGTGCAGTTTTAGTTTAACTTATTAAGTATGTATCGCATCTACCAATAAGTAAATATGTATTACTCTTATTTTATGTAACATTATTTGACATACAATATAAATAGATATTTACATTTTGTTGTTTGATTTATGTCTAGAGACGAGTTAAAACTCACCATTCTCCTATCTACATCTAAACTATGCAAATTCTTCCAAATGTTTAAAAATATCGTTTTGAATAAGTATTTAATAGTGGTAGAGCTCGCTTTAACATCTTCGCACTGCAGGGCCGGCTCACCCTTCATACCACGACCACACAGAACACAGGCGTGAAGTAGGAACAATTCTGTGTACAGTCTGATGAGTGTGCTTGCCGGAGGACTAATTTTAGTCCCTTTATTTTCTCACCCTTTTCTTATAAATAAAGGGGATACGAAGAGATAATGGATTTGATGGTAAAAATTAAAAACGGTTAAATTTTTAATAAATTATGTGTTTTAATCGTTCACTGTTTTTAAATACAATTTTATATATTTTAAGGCCACATGGTATCTAAAGTGAACACAAAACATGTATTATTCCTATAACGAAATAATTTATACATTAGCTAAAACTAAGATTTATACAGAATAAAATTTACAATCTTTTTGCAATTTTTTACACAAAGGACGTTAATATCTTTGAGCTCTAAGTGTACAAAGTACGTTTTTTAACTCTGTGATGTATTGTGATCTACATCTAGTGTACATTACATTTCGATAAGCTTATGTAAATAACATTGTTCAAACATTCACAAGGAATAGTTATTTTTGAGAATGGAATACAATTAATAGTTGCAATGCAACGATCCAATTTGTGCGACAAATAACATAATTGTGAGAACATGTATCTCTAATGAAACGACGTTTTGTATTTCGATTGCTGTGCAGTACGAGGACGTGTACGGACGATACTTCTATATTTATTAACAATTAATAAAATGCAATGTTATTATGTTAACAATAAAGAAGAACTGGGAGAGCGGTGGAAGGTGTCGCGAGGCGCAGTAGTGCGCGTGCTTCATATCTCGGTGTAGTAGGTGGGGCGGTTGATGCGCAGCAGGTAGAAGACGTTGGGGAAGACGTAGGTGGTGTTGAGGCCGATGACGGCGTAGGTGAAGTACTTGTAGCAGAGCTCGGCGAGGATCTTGTGCGCGTTGTGCAGGCTGTCCTCGGAGGCGCGCAGCGTGCGCAGGTCGCGGCGCAGCAGGGCGCAGACGAGCGCGTAGGAGGCGGACTTGGCGAGCGCGCGCGTGGCCAGCAGGCCGCACAGGCCGAGCACGGTGCGCAGCGCGGCGCAGCCCAGCATGGCGGCGCCGGGCCAGATGATGCGGTAGGGAGGGCTCTCCGCGCTGCCCGACAGGTTGCCCAGCTGGTAATTCACCCACGACCCTATCAGGATGCCGGCGCACACGCTCACTATCATCGTCGTGTCGCCTCTGGAAGTGTTGACGATACTCTCACATACTCATTTCTTGTAATTATACTCAACTAAATTGACATACGACCTAAACTAAAACCTCCGCCTCTTCTTAAAAATATCCACTTAAGTAGGAATAAGTTGCGCGACGGGATAACAACAATTTATAATAATGAAGGAAATAAGACATTTAATTGCCAATAAACAAATAAATAAGTCTGTGTAAAATTGATCAGCCAGTTTGTCCTTTATGCCATCGTTTACAAGTAACACGTATTGATTTCATTAAGTTTTAGTACTAATACAATGAAAAAAAAAACAATAGTTTTATGTCTAGCTATAGGAAAATAGAATTTGGTTTTAATTATCGCTTCATTAAACGATAACTAGTCACGATTTCAATATAAAGTGACGCGAGGCGACACAGCGCCGCACGCAGCGACACGTGTATGTCGTTAAAATACCAGTTTAACAAAAAATGTACCTTCATTGAATATTAATAAGCTTTACCAATGTTCTTACAGACTAATTTATCTCGTCTTTGTGTATATGGCATGGCAAGGCATGGGGTTGTGCAAATGTGACGGCGCGCCGCTCACCTGGTGGGTGTCCACTTGTCGGCATGCGGGTGGTAGACGACGAGCAGTACGGAGACGGTGAGCACGAGCGCGGGCGCGTAGGGCGCCGTCAGCAGCACGCCGTCTAGCCAGTCCACCAGCGGTATCAGCGGCACCAGCAGCGCGCTCGCCAGCACCAGGCCCCCGGCTATGTCCTGCACACGGGAACATATACTACTCAAACTTCACTCATATTTCGCCTATATATATCGCCATATATAAACATATAAGTAATTACTTGTCAATCTAAAGCAACACTGTAGCTACGCTCTTTGTATCTATCACTATTTTTAGACATCAATAATATAATTGTAACCGAGTACTTAACTTGAACACTCAGACCACCAACTCCCGCCAGAATAGGCGCACTAGCTATCAGAGCGACGGGAAGTCTATGCCGATGATGTAGTATTGCGCCGACTTTCTTTTTAACACTATGATGAGTTAAAGGTTGTTCTCACCAGCACACTATGCATGCCGAGGTAAACCCTGCTGACGCAGATGAGCGTGCACCAGGCGACGGCGACGAGGAGGCCCCAGTGCGCCGGGTAGCGATACCGGTCCATCGTGTACAGCAGCACCGAGAAAGGGATGGAGACACCGACCATGGCGTGCGTGGAGGGCATCCCGTACTCTACCGCCCACTTCTGCTGCAGCTTCTGCACCGGGTACCCGGGCCGCGGCCATCGGATTATATCCTTGGAACCTTGACCTGGAATCAAATGGACCTATTCTAACATCTGTTAGACGCAGTCGTGAGCTAAGATAAGCTCGCGTAACCCATGGCAGGCCGCTTTTAAAATCTTTGAGCAAATGAAAATTTTTATAAAGTAACTTATTTCCAAGCATTGTAAGTATGCGACATTCCAACGTCATTTTGCCGAGCCATTAGCTTGCATGTCAAATAAAATAAATGATAAAAGATGTAATTCAATTTGGTACAAAAACCCGATGTTATCAGATAGTAAAAAATATAACGACAAGTGTAAATACATTAAAATGGAGAAACCTATTAGATTAATATAAACTAAAAGATAGAACGATAAGTTACGTAATGATATTGCGGAAATTGTAATTTTTAAAAAAACGTGGCACACAATAATCACTGATCGCTGTCATACATATATAAGGTATAACAAACATTTCCTTTACATGCGTATACGCTGATTTGATACGCGAATTCCGCATACAAACACAAGTACATGATAATGTTCCTAAACATACCAGTATCACAATATTAATATATAGTTTTTATAATTCTTGAAACATCTTATTTACAATCCATCTCCGCTACAAAACAAGTACTTTTTTAACAAACCAAATGCATCTAATTTACAACTATTTTACATAAAGAACTTCTAATCCATACTACAAATAACTGATTGGATACTCTTAATCTCAGCTCTATGTTCAGTATTTATCTATTTTTATATCATAAAACATTGTTTTCGATGACATTGGTGCTGTGTCAAGACACAGACATTAAGCTGTGATATCAAATGTGAATGTACTGCTGTCCTCTCAACTTATCTCAATTCACATCTATACAGACATTATCAGGCATTCTAACTAACAAAGCAGTGACAGACTCAAGAGAATACCCGTAATATCATTGAGGTACTGTATAACTTATTATGTCTTGTGTCATGCATAATTTATCAATGTAAGATGTGCAAAAAATTTACAAATTGAGAACCTGTTTATCTCAATTTAGTTAATAAGTATTGTGTGGGCGGCAATCTCGGCTGATATCAAGTCATTTTAATTCCAAGGTTAAATCACTCAGCATTACAGAGATTTTTGTTAATGATGCCAATAAGTGTACCATGAAATCACTTGAATTAACTCATCATCAGCTTCAACTAGTCACAAGATAACCAAATACTAAATAAACATTTGCCAGCTGATTACTAAGTCTACAATCTCATGTAATCTTAGTCTTTTAAAATCCAAGTAATCGTCAATATTAAGATAAGCAGCAAAGACATGAATTATTAATATGGAATTTGTATTTTTGTTATCTTTTACAATTATGAAAAAAAATGTATGACTGGCTAAACAATGATAGTGATAAGTCATTTACAATGAGAATTTTTTATCAGAAGTTAAGTTACCATGCATAGTGAGGAGGATGGCATTAAAGGAATTACCAGAAAAAATTCTATAATGTAACACAAAATTGAGCATGAATATGATTTCTCAAGTATGCAACACAGCATTTGCTTTTACACACTGGAAACAAGAGTATTCTTCTACAGCTCTGAAAAAGAATATTTCTCCTTCCTCTCTCTTCCCTCCTTCAATTATGAGTAAAGGGTTCAAAGGTAGGAGTTAAGACATCATAGTTAATGCATTTAAGACTTCTAAACTAAAAAATAAATATAAACATAAAAACATTAAATATGAATGTACTAATCACACACAAGCTATAAAATGCTGGTCTTCATAAAATATACCACATCATAAACACCTGTCAAGGTTGATTTTAATTGCTACCTCTGTTAACCAGTAATGGTCATCATAAAACTTGGTTGATTTTTATGTCTACATTGTATATTTCAGTGATGATAGAACTACTTTTATCATAGAACTGTCTTAGAACTATTTCTATCACCACTGCAATATGAACTGTTCCCTGCTCGCCAGAGTTACCACAGTAAAATGGTTTGTTTACACCAACTTATAATAGGCTCAAGTCTTTCTTTATGGAGATGTATACGCACAGACAATACTTTTTAATTGTTTTAAAATATATTAATAAGCTTTGAAACTCATATATAATAATTATTCCAATAAGCAATGCCTTTTAATTTATGATAAAAAAATACAAATGTCAAATTTACCTATATACATGACAATAGTCCAGACCAGGATAACTCTCCTCCCAACAGCTCCATCTATGTTCCAAAACCAAAATGGTATAAAAGTTACATAGAATATTTCATCTCCAAGTGCTGTGCCCACAACAAACAGCCAGTACCAAAACTTGTTGTTGATGTGACACACCACCTCCTCCCTGCCGGCACTCTCAGCGGAGGTGTCCGTGTCACATGAGGACTGCGAACTACTTGATATATTGCTGGGAACTCTTTTATGCTGCTTTAACTCAAATCCTTCATTTTCTCTGTTTAACCTTTCCGAATGAGTTATTTCAGCAGAGCCTTCATGAGATATATTTTTATAAATGACACCAAAAAAGTTCTGAACCTTAACCACTAATAATGGGTCATTTAAATATTCTATTAAGTCAGTCCACATCGCGGCGCCTTTCTAAACAGTTTAAGGATAGTCACAGCACAACACTTATCTCGCAACTAAGCTGATGACTTCATCATTGCTACCGAGCAAATGAATGATAACTGAAGTATGAAAATAGTAATAAATAAGTTTGAGTCAAACTCGAAATTCTAAGCTAACTTCAGCGAACTTAGTTAAGAAATGTCTGATCTGATGACAGATGACATTGACTGTTGAGATTTGACCGTTTATTGACTTTGATTGACATGACAATAGTTTAACAGTTTAAAAATTATGTTCTTAGGCACTTGCAAAGTAATAATAGTGAATATTTACCGATATTGTCATTTTATCTATTTACCAAAATTATGAAAATTCACGACTTTCCTATAAGCGTCGAATGAATAATGTATCATCTACTTGACGCATGGATGTGCGTGAATAGTGGCAAGAAAGGTATGTCATTGTCACTGCAGGCAACCCTGAACATTGAAAACACAATACAGATAAAGTAAATCAAATCAAAACACTCAACTTTTCATCGAGATTGAAGATTGTATAAAAGTAAAACTTATTATATTAGACAAAACAAATTCTTTATTGTATTTTCTGAGAACTTTATTGTACTAAACATAACGTTCAATATTCGTTTAAGAAATACGTGAGCGATTATTCAAAGGTCAAAGAAACTTTTGAATACCCTTGTGAAAGTTTCATGTAAGTATAATATGTTTTGATTTTTTAATAGAATAGCTACTGCTTATCGTTTTTATAAGTATTAAATTGTTAATTAGTTAATTTAAACATAAACATCTTATTAATCGTACTTTGACTTTATTAATTTGAGATTATCTTAAAATCTAATGCTAGACATTGATATCAGCTGATTGAAGTGTTGTGAAATAAAAGTAAAATTTAGATTTAAGTTTTTTATTTAATGTTATTGACGAAATAAGGATAGTAATTTAAAAAAAATAGTAAAATATATCACAACATTCTAAATGTATACTAAAACAGGGACAGTGAAAGTATTTTCATTAATTAAAAACAAGATCTTGGATGGTGGATTCAACAACTTCACTAATTAACTTCACATTTCATATAAACATAAAAGTAGCAGGCATTGAATATTATATTACTTAGATGAATATGTTTGTTTCGTCCAATAAAATATTAACTGGTACAAAACAATATTGAATTAATTAAATTTTATGAGCACATTTGTATAGATTTATAGACCGGTTAAATGATACATTTTTTTTTTAATCATATAATATGTTGAGTGAGTCGCACACATTACACATATTTTTGATCAGTAATGTTTGTAATTAAAAAGTAGCTAACTATTTAAGTTTTAAGGCAGTTGGTTCTTTTTACAAAATTAAATTAGTTATGAGCATAGAAGGGTACACCGATAAAGGTAGACCTAGAAAGAGATGGATGGATTGCATGAAAGGTGATATGATTAAGAAGGGAGTGATGACTGAGATGACATATGATATAGTTATGTGGAGGACAAAAACATGTTGCTCTGACCCTACAGGAGTAGGATAAGATGATGATGTTGTTCTTTTGACAAAATTGGTTGAAAAAAGGTCTTTCCCATGCTTGTATAATGCAATGATTTCCACGCCATTGTCATGTGCAATAGATTAAATAATTGATATGCTTGAAAAGTGTGAGATGTGACTAGATTCATATATTTCCCTGGTGTGTCATACCTAGTAAGATGTCAATGATTATGATACAGTCAGTACAGTTTATGTGTTGTAATATATTGTGCATTGTTCTAAGCATTCTGTATATAGGTATATGTGGGTAGTGTTTGTCCACTTGTGGTAGAGAGTCGTCGCGAGCTGCCTAGTTTACGAACTGATAATGGGTTCAGTTTTGTTGTTGTTCATTGACAATTAACTGCGCGCGAGCATCATTTTATCTCGCGCCCGATAACAATGTTAAATATACCAAGCTATCAATCCTGCCCCCTTCCCCGCCGCCCTCTCCTCGCTCTCCGCCACAATTAACTCTCAATATACGCGAATTTTATCGTTTTGTCTCTATGTCTCACTTGGCACTGATAAGCAAAATACTGGTTTAAAAAACTACGAAGCTGATTAATTTAACTGGGTATTACATATTAATAAATTGCATGTATATTCATCTAAGTTTTTGTAATCGGTAAATCAAATTATCCATGTTTTTACCTTGTATTATCTACGCTAATCTGGAAGCGAGCATTGCTATAAACAAGGCTCACTCGAATTGGCGTGCAAACAATGTTATCTAGCGTACACATTGCGTGCTGGTAGGAAGGAGTGGCGTGTATCGCGGGCAAGCGTGTTTGCAAAGAACTGACCTAAGTCACGTAGGGCTTACGACACTGGCAAACTGCACTTTGTCTCTGCTCTATATGATCAGCTACCTTAACCTATGATATTCCATTAAAGACCAATTTTTTTAGTTTCATTTATCTATTTTGTAGTTATGTACTTGTTAGTAACTTATCTTCGTTCTCATGTTCGTTGATTTGGTATGTGTTTATCTTTATTTTGTATTTATTTATCGTCACAAGTAGGTAAATACTGATGCGGATGAACCAAGCATAAAGTAACTTAATCCATCAGGACTTTCTAAAACAATGGCCTAAAATAAATAGGGATTACAATTTTTTGGACCAATATTGCACGCATTGTATGACTGATGTAACCCGGGACCTTTGAAATAAATCTCATATCGTTATGCGAGAGCAGTCGCAGCGCGAGCTATACGTGTCACATAATGACCGCACAGATAAGGTTTCTCGGAGTAACATCGCACAGTACACCTCCGGCTCCACGACTGGAGCGAGCTCGTCTCTCGCTCTCGGGTCATTTATCAATTATACCATTGTGCTATGCCATCGTCCAGCTCAATGGGTATCTGTTGCGACAGTGCATGAGGCGACAATAGAGCCCCCTGTCTCCGACTTGCGGAACTTCCACCGAGACTCAAAGGTACATTGTGGTCCCTGCCTTCTTGAAGTTAATGATGTAATTAGGGACCCGGCAGATACTTAGTCATTATTGAGCGTAATGCGAAATAAATGTGCTTACACTGGTTGTTTATAGTGACGATGAGTTATGTGCATTATACGATGTTGATGATAAATGGATGTGGTATATTCCTTGTCTTAGTTAATACTATACATTATAATATTCTGGCTTTTCAGCGCAATGTCTCTTCGTAATTACTCTTAATATAATTATATACGTCATATTTTGCATATATCGCATTCGGTGTTAGTCGAGACATCTCACAACAATCTAGACAAGAAAACATGTTATAAACTGAGTAATTTGTCAGATATAACTATTTTGATCAGATCTATCTATCTATTCTATTCATATGTCGGTTTAACTAGTGAGTTTACCGCAGAAGAGAAGCAGTTTTATGTTATTTTTTATCTTGCTCGCTCCGGTTGAATTGTCAAATGTCACCCTTTTGATACCATACTCACAGGCGCTCTTATCTAACAATACCTGAGGAAGTATTTATTTGTAAAGATGAACTGCGAGTTCAAATATTTAGTGCAGATAAGCTTTTGATAATACTGATACGATCTTTAACGGAAGTGCTGATGATTTTTTTACATTTGTTTTTATAAAATTATGTTGCGGAAACGAAAACGAACGATCAAAAGTTAAAAACAATTTAACGAGTAATTTATCACGGGTGTGTTTAATTTTCGCGCGCAAACTTATCACTGTATATTATAAGGTATCGCGAAACATTTAATACAGTTAAGATAACCGGTTGTTCTCATAACGTATGTGGTTATGCTATTAATCAACTTTAACGAGCAATGTGTTGTTTTTCAATAACCAGTTAACATTTATTTGTTCGTCATTCATCATACGATATTTCTAAGGAAACAGAATTAAGAAACATAGTAAACAAATAAAGTATTATAATTAACAGTTATTATATTTATTGTAAAGTTTTTAATTTGTATACCTTTGTGTGCAGGTTGAGACGCGGCGGGAATGGCTACGGAGGAGGAACCAGACTCCTTGAAAATATACTGGGACCACTTCTTCAAAGCTGAGACCGGCACTTATGAGGTTGGTGACACGTCCAATATTTATTTTTGCAAACGAAATCAGTTATATTTATAAAGTAGGTATAATGCAAGCATATGATGTGTGGTTTTGTTACAGAAGTCGACATGGCTGGAGTTGTTCCTAGCGGAGTTCCTGGTGCGGCTCCAAGATGGTGTCGACCCCAACCAACTCATCAAGTTCTGGTAAATAACATGTTGCTTAAGCGAAAATTATGTTATTCTTATTCAAGCGATTTAAACAGGTCCTATCTTACTTATTACAAAAGTGAAAGTTTATTTGGATGGATGTTACTACTTATTTCCAGAACGTCTCAACGGATTTCGTTGAAATTTGGCATAGATGTAGAACTATCTTCTAGAAGAACAATTAGGCAATTAATTAAGTTTTTTTTTAATTCCGCGCGGACGGAGTCACCGGCGACAGCTTGTCATAAATAACTCGATAGATCATTTGTCAAAGTTCGTGTTAATGTTTAAGTGATAGGGTTCGAACCAACGACTGCGATACCGGTAACCCATTGCCCCTAGTATTCCAGTTCATTCAGCTTCTATTATCTATATTCCGGACCAATTTCAATTAAAACCTTTTTGGTTTTGGAAGGAAATCTTCAAAAGATACCTTGCCTTCTAGGGGAATGACAAGGTTACTTAAGGAACACACCGGTACTTTCTGCACTGACTTCTGCACATGGAGACGGAACGCCCCTTCACCTAAGTAGTCACTAAACTTACTATTGAAACTTGAGATTGGAGATTATGACCTAACAACATTCTTTAGCACAATAATAGCCATGTTAACATCCTTCTGTTAATTACAATGTCAGTATTAACAGAACATTACGCCAGCGTCCGTCGTAGAGCTATCATCGACCGCGTACATACGTTTAAGCGTGTTTGTATAACGCGACCTCAAAATGTTCAATTTCGTGAGCGTACTGCACGTTTATATTACAGTGTGGGCGGAACTTAGCTAGTATTAACCACAAATTTTATAGGGAAATGAATTATATCTTTTAAGACTGAAATAGTTATTTAGATTTGTAATACCAATACACTAAGGACTCCTTTAATGTAAACAAACGTGAGTGCGGCAAGAAGACGCAAAAGATTAATCAAATCCATTGGCATCCGCAAAAATATCTCCGTTGTCACAACATTGTACCTAAAACTGTTCACAGTTTGTTTTCTTGTTTATTCCTTTCAAGGAACTTACGCATTTTCCGCGTCATAAATTAATATTTATCTTTAGTTTACAACTGTACAATAAAAATGAGCAAAAACACGTGCCACTTTATACAAAATGGCGGATTATGGATATGTACCTTCTTTGAAAGACATCTTTAGTAAGAGATAGCAAATAATGGCAGCCGATCGTCTTCCTTTTATCCAAGAACTATGTTTTTGCTTTATTTCCTATTAGTAGTTTAATTTTTAGTTAGTAAGTTAGCATTTGATTTTTATTTTATTATTTGACAAAAATTGAATACCCATTGTACTATTAAAGAAAACAAACATAATATGTACATTAGAA
>JAOCNA010000030.1:145270-155372 GCA_026546675.1 Papilio helenus | reverse complement strand
AGAATAGCCAGCCCTAACAGTGAATGAGGAGCACAGATACACCAACTCCTGTTATTCTTTTTTCTTTTGTTGTCTCCGTCTTGCATACTCCTGCGTAGTCGAATACTTTTACAATACTAATTCACAAATCGGACAAACAAACGGAGTTTTATTTCTTAACGAATATCGACGACGATCATTTGTAGTCTTTTGTGTGGCTACTTTTATTTAATTTAGTGCAATTTTCAATCCGTAAACATAATAAGTCCTCGATAAAATGACAATAGATTGAATATTTTGTACGAAGCATGCGACTATCTTATCGGTGATAGTACGCGTAGCATTTTTAGACTTTCTTGTGTCGTAAACTAAAAATTGCCCTTCTCGATTCTATATGTTATGGTTGTAAAGGATATACAATTGTACTACACGGTATGGACACTGAATAACCCAGCATTCATTTTTATTAGTACATCGTAATGTTTGGCGGCGTGCAGTAACTGTGCCATTAATTGTGCAATATCGAAGTAAAGTTGTCCGCAAACAGGTCTGTCGTCGGAGGGGACGTCGCGGTCATCGGAGCGTCCACTCTGTTTCCCCGCCGCGGCCTCTTCTTCCCGTGCCGGCTTTTACTAAATGCAAATAAGCAGTTTCTTCACGTACACTAGAGAAGCGGCTACCGTGACAACTGCCGCGGCGGGCGGGGCGGGGCGCGGCGGGGGCGTGTAGTTTTGTTAGGTTAGGTTAGAATAGTGATGATGGTTGTTTAGGATATATCTTAACACGGGAACTTAAGAGATTAAATAAAGTGTTAATTGATTATGTACTGGGCAGTTAATAACAGACTTAACTTCGCTGCGCAATGTATTTCGTGTGTGGGCGTGTCCCGTGCGGCCGGGTGCTCCGCCCCCGTCGCTCGGCGCATGCGAAGCGCTAGGTATAGATTTGGATTATAATTAATTAAGCTTAGTGATCGGAAATAAGTTAGTGGACGAGATAGGCTCTATTTTTGTACCGGCCATCGAATCTCGCACGGGCTTAAATTATTTTATCGTTAAGACAGAGCCGAACTGACAGCCGCCACGCGGTTTGATCTTTGAAGACTTGAGGGTGGTGCGGTGAGTGTAGGTCCCTGAGGTAGTAAATAGCCCACACCGCCATCCGTCCCACTGTTAAACAACGTCAAGTCTCAATATAACAAGAAAATTATTTCTTTACGTAGAACACTGTTTCCTCGAAGTCATGAAAAACTTTCATTAAAATCTGTCCAGCGGTGTAGGAGACATGCACACTCGCATAAGGAACAAACATTGATTTTTATTAATAACAGAAGATTACTGATTCGGTTTTAACTTAGAAAATAAACCATTTTCAAATTTAAAATGTGACCCGTTGTTTGGTGTGCGATGTGGGCGGGGGCGGGGCGGGGCGCGGAGGGACGTCGATTCGATTGTTATAAATATAATTATATCAATAAATTTTTTATTGTAAATGAATATTTCTTATTTGACATCCTTTCTGCACCATCATTGTGGTTATGGGCTAATTGTAAGTTTTTAACATTACAATATTCTATGAGACAGAAAGTTTTCATTTATAGTTTGATCATAAAAATAATTTTAATACTTCAAATGAACCAAAAACATTTATTTCACATGGGATAAATTGTAACAAGTATAAATATATCTTAAATAACTACATTTTAGAGGCCATACATTGGCTGCAGGAAGTCATAGTAGTAAAACTACCTCTTGTCAATGATCTCCACAGTCTGTGTTGTGTTGTGTGCAACAATTTTGAAACAAGCATCATATAGACCCAACACCTCATCACAAATATATTTTAATTTCCATTCTAATCTCAGACCATCAATGTGTTGTAGCTATATTTTAAATGAAATATTATTTTACAATTTCTATCAACAAGTTTCAACTTGGTGCAACAGGTAATACTCAGAGAAAGGTTTACTCTTGTATTTATACTATCTTCATACAAAAATTAGTATAGATTGAGATCTCTCCCTACATATATCACACCAGACATATTCCTCTATAAAGTGAATGTGAAATCAAACACCAATCCTGGCATATTCACTAATTCAATCTATCCAAGTCATTGTGACTATAAGTTTGCGGTGCCCGACTTCTCCACCAGTTCCAGCAGGGTATGCAGGGAAGTGTCAAACAGCTCGCAGCGGATGGGCATCTCCAGAGAATAAAAGGGGTTCTTTAGCGCATAGTCAGAGTACAGCTCGTAGATGCGTTTTAGGACAGCCTCCGCACCGGCCATGCTGGGCTCTGTCACCACAATGAACTTCACACCTAACAATATACAGACATTATTAACTTAACAACCGTACAAAAGCAACTAGTCATATATTTGCATCCTCTTAAAGAACTCAACCTGTCAATGTCTGGAAGCAGGCCAGCTTGAATGTGTCTGCGGTGAGGAGCTCAATGCCCGAAGACTTTGGCACTGGGCTGAGCTGGCTGGCCAGTGCAAACAGCGGGTAGAACATGCTCGCCAGCACTATCTTTTCATTTGTTGTGGCTCTAGCACGACCAAACTTCAAACTTAGAGGGTAATTTTCCTGGAATTTGTAACATTTACTTTATGACATGAAATTCAGTATTTTTGTTATAGATGGTAAATCTAAGATTGTTATTTTCTTAAAGATAGAATAAAGTAGATTTTAAGAGCTTTAACAGTAATTAAGTAAGACTTAACTGTTGTTAGTCCAAGTAGCCATTTAGCAATGTATATGAGTTTACCTTAGCTTCAATGAGATCAAAAACATCTCTTCCATCTTCAGTGGTGCGGCCGGCAACCGGCGACCCATTCACAGACAGCAACATATGTCCAACTGAAATATGTAGATTCAAAAACATTGCTAAGTAAGTCCTGTATAAGAATACTTCGTTACATTATTCTCATAAAAATTGATTTACACTCGTAGTACCCATCTTCGTACCTTCCTCTTTATGAGCTATTGATAAATAGGAAACATGAAACGAGGAAAGTGAATGTAGTATTCAACATCAGATTATAACTTGTAAAAGTTGACACAGAAGGAGTAACTCATAATTTACCATTAATTCCGTCTCTTTGGCCGAAAACAACGACGACTTTCTTATTTTCATACTGCAGCTTTATATCCAGCGGATAGCCAAATGTTTTTTCCGTTTCAACTTTTGGTATGCTGTGATCATAGTTATAAATCAATCCGCCAGATTTGCTCACTATATAA
Organism: Papilio helenus; assembly: GCA_026546675.1. Lineage (NCBI taxonomy): Eukaryota > Metazoa > Arthropoda > Insecta > Lepidoptera > Papilionidae > Papilio > Papilio helenus. The sequence continues at coordinate 152,146 of JAOCNA010000030.1, read as the reverse complement.
ACTCCGTATATAACCATTTTTTAGTTACTTTCTATGTCCTAATTGAATACATTTATGATTATAATTAAAACAAATTGTAAACACCTCCAAAGAAATGTCAACTTTGACAGCCATATTTTGATTTTGAAACATGACATCGACAGTTACAGCAGATAATAGAAGTTAAGGCAAAGGTAAGCGCAGTAAAACAATAAAAGACGGTTATTATAATGTGATATGGATGACACCGCATGGGAACAGCTAGTTTGTAATTCTCGGGCTGCATACTACAGGATTATAGGTGTTTTTTTCGGTACAGTTGTACTATGATTCGTCATATTCAGTGACGACCTTTCTGTTATAGAATTTCGCAGTTCAGCTCACTATGGCCCAGTGCGTATTGGTTGATTTTACATATATCTTTGAATTTTTTCTCTGATACGTAGAGATTGCAAGATGTTTTCCTTCGCCGTAAGAACGTCGAGTAAATTATGTACACATGAAGTATGGTACATATCAAGTGCTTAAACCCCTGAGCCACCGACACTCCTCTCTTGGACTTGGCGAGTAACATATTGGACGTGTCTGGTACTTAGCGTATAGGGTTGTATTGAATATTGTATTTCCCGTCCAACGCGATGTATATCCAGCGTGCGGTAAGCGGTGCATACGGATCCATCTTCAGGGCAACATCGCGGGCACTGGATTGATACCGAAACAGACACCAGGCACCTGCAGGCGGTGAACGGGGCATCGAGTTGCTAAGTGCCACTTCAACTTATTTACAGTATTACAACCCAAGGTGCAGGCGTAGTGTGTTCGGCAGAGAGTTGTATTTAAATAACGCTTATCTAACTTCATGTTGAATTATTTTTTACAATTTAAATAAGAACAAATTTGACTTCATCAACGAAGCTAGACACACGGCATTTTTCAATCGTGTAAACTTTTCCTGTATCTATTGTTACATCTGATTATAGAAACTGTGTCTAAACACCAGAATTATAAAGCAATTATTTATAGATGAAAGTTCCACGCTTGTTTACGTCTAATTTGAAACTGGTGGGTGTGCGTTTGATTCATGAGCTGTAAAATGTTTAGCGTTTGTTATTGTGAGGGAATATTGTTACGAGTAGTGACGGAGCAGGAGCACTGGGGGCCTACGCTACGACACTGCGCTGGCGTTGGCAGCACGTCATTGACAACGTCAGCTGTTGCGGCGACGCTGCGTGTCCCGTGCCCCGCTATGTCGGCTGCGGTGGGCGGCTGCTAAATACAGACGTGGTAGTTAATTTAACCAACGTATTAAAACCGTCCGTTATAAACAAAGCCCAGTATACGACAGGGCGGTTAAAAGCAGATATGATATAACACCGTGTGGGTTTTAATTGATTTTTTAAGAATGGTTACTCACTTGTGCCATTGTATTTAATTATTTTAATCATCAGATATTTCAAAGATCGATCCGTCATCAAATCTTAATCCATTCCAAGCTGCATTGGAATATCGTACAGTTTAGTATGAATTGCTGATAAGTGTAACATTTATTAATAAAACAGAATGCTGTTACTGTCTCTTGAAAAGGCGGCAAACTATGGAGCATAGCATAGGACAATAAACAACTGCAACAATCTGGTTGCAGCTCGTATATTGCCTTTAGTTACCTCTATTCTCTCATTCTGTGCTAACTGTTGTCGTTTCTATTTACGATATTATTGTACAATTTGATTCCAAAGTGTTTTCATAATTGATTACTTACTAAGTAATAAATAATGTTACGAAAAAAAGAATAACAATCTTAGTTAAAATATTCGAATACTGTATGTGAATGCTTACAGCAGTTCATTTATAAACATAAGTACAACCAGTTAACCACTAGGTTACAATAAATAAACAAAGCAGTGAATGCGGTTGCGCGGCGACATGGGCCTTCGTTGCGTACTTAAATCCTTTTTCCACTGAGCAGTTAGCCGCACTCGACCACGATTTGTACGGAGTCGCGTAATCTATTTCTTTAGCAACGACTGTATGAAACAGGTGTAATGCAAGGCCGCAGTCGCACGGATGCTAAGTGCAAATAGGAAGTAAGGCTGCAGCACTGGATTTCCCCGTGACGAATTCACGTATGAGGTGTGCGGTGAGCAGTGAGTGGGACTTTGCACAATTCTATCCTGTTTACTATAATATACACGTGCAGTATATTCCTTCAGCTTTGAGAACATCTTTTTAGTGAAGGAGCGAGCCGCTTGATGTATGCTTACATAGCAAAGTGAACACTGCTTATTCACATCTGCATCAAATTGAAAGGTTGTCAATGAGCTGTGTACCTTAAATGGACAAAAACACATTTCTCCTTCCTGTTCGTCCCTTCCACTACCGAGTCCAATTTACCTTCTTATCCTCTCCTAATCAGAAAAGACTAATAATGGGCATGCCGCATGAAGACTCAATAGAGGAACCGCGGAATTACTTCCTCTTGACACATGTTATACTGATATAGGATCGCCGTCAAACGAACAGGACAGTTACAGATGCTGTTTTTTAGTTGTATTAATGTTTGTTTGTCGATTCAGTTATGTTGGAATTGGCCATTTCGTGAAATGGTTGTATTTAATTTCTCACAAATGGCTGCGACCGGTCACATTGAGAGAAACTTCAAAGTGAAAAATACAGTCAAATAATATTACTCTTCGTTGTAGCTACTTTTCTATTTATTTTATATAATATATACAAATAAATATACTTAGGAATGAAAGATAGGTAAGTTTATATCTTAACTATATTATGCTGATAAAACTGAGTCATGTTTTTGCAACATTTGTAAACAAATACATAATATTTGAATATTTATCTATTTCGGACAGAGAGACAGACGGCAGTCACATTTTGCTCTAGTCACTAATTAATAGTCTCACTTAATATTATAAAATCGAAAATTTAGATGGACGTTTGTTAGAGTTTGTAGCCTAATCTGCTAAACGAATCTCTATGAAATTTGGCATAAATGTAGATAATAGTCTGGACTATTATACTTACTATACTTAGTTTTTTTTTTTTTTAATCCCACGCGGACGGAGTCGCAGGCAAACGCCAATATCAATACAAGGCTTAGGGTTGATTTATTTTATTCACATTTTTTAATATTTTAGAATCTGAAACTGAAATCATTTGTTTATTTCACGCTAATGTTTTGATAGTTTCATCCCGCATTCCTCGCTCTTATATATATATATCTGATGAAGATCCAAAGAGGAAGGATCCACAACAGTAGGGTACTCTCTCTGAAACTACGCTCGCATTCGCACATTTTCCTTTCCGAATATGTTTTGATAATTGAATCTGAGAGCACTGAGAGATTTGCACCCGGTTCGGGGTGCGCTGCTCATTAGCGGTTCTGAGCGCGACTCGCACGATAACACAATCAGTTGGCGAGGAGTCGTGCGAGGCGAAGGAGCCGAGGACAGCGAGCGCGCGACGCGGATAGCTACTCGTATATACTTAGACTCAGACGGCGTAGCCGAGCGCGCAGCTTCTCGGAAAGCGTTTTCCTCGTCAGAGCGCGGCGCGGTGACGAATCTCGACGTCATCTGTGACGCGGCGACCGCGATAAAAAGCAGGTGGGGGCGCCGTCGCCGGCCCTAGTGGAGACGCAGCCGCGAGAGCCGCACAGCGCCTCGGCGCCGCACCCGCAGCAACCGTAGCACCCGGCACCACACTGGCCCCCAGCCATGCCTGCATGGAGCCCGCGCCCCGCGCCTCTTCCTCCTCCTCCTCCCAGTCAGATTCCGACTCGGGGGATGACACCGTGCCCGCCGGTAACCTTTTGAGCTTTCTAAATTGTCAATAGTGATACGTAGTGAAACCAGTGCTTTTATTCAGGATCAGTGTGTTATGAGATTACAAGGTTTTAAATAAGAGGTTATCGTGAAATTTCCCGAGAGAATGTGCAACTTTTCTCAACTCTGTTTTGTTGATGTTGAGCAGTTGAGAGCAGTGCTGTGTGTTTGCTGTGTAAGGCTTCGTGTGGTCAGGATGCGAGTAGAGCCCAGCCTCCTCGCCGGATGGTGGCACAAACAATCCACAACATAATTGTAAAGTCCCGGCCTCGCGATGAAGCACACTGCTACTGTACAATATAACACGTACCTACGTAGCAAATACCAACAGGTTGTTGACAATTTTTTAACGATTTTGGAATTAACTTTATATTTGAGAATGTTAATATGTTGGAATATGAAATAAAGTATTGTTCATCTTCATTTAAAAGTTTGAGGTTGAAACTGCACTTAAACTTTTTTGAAATTCCTTTAGTAATCAAGTAACTAGCAAAACCAAGTGAAGAAACCTAGGAGTCAGTCATTTGGCTGTTTAAAAATCTGTATATATTTATGTTTTATGTCCACTTTTAGTATATATTTAAAATTTAAGATGTTCACGAAATACAAAATCACTAACACAGCGCCCCTGTGCTTCAGGTTATAAAGTATTTTGGCAACAAAACTATTGTAATATTCTAATTATTCAAAATGTTAGGTAACTACTAGTTAATCATAAACCCAAAGTATGTTTTATATGATATAGGTGCATTGTTTTATCATATTTTTATGCAAACTTTGTGCGACGGAGCTCGCAAGAACGCCGCCAGTTTAGGCCTACTTTTGAATAAACCAAACGCTTAAGCAGTAAGAATATTTTCTTTCTTAGATCGTTATTGTTAATAAATTCAACGATTTAAAGATAATTACTTAGCCTAAACCATAATTACCATCATTTGTTTAAAATTAAAAACAAAAATACTTATGTGTAACTGATACTTGTTACGAAAGATAGATTGAATGGTTATCTTTTTAAAATTCTTTTGTCCAATGCTCAAATTTGCTAGATCTTTAACTAATTTAAAGGTGAATAGAAAATAGGTAGGTAAGGTCCAGTAAGAACCGCACCGGTTTTAGACGTAAAGAATGAACGAGGATGAAAGGCAGAGTAAGAAAATTGCGAGCGTCATTCGCAGGTTGGTAGAATGCATTGGAAACTGTCATATTCTGCAAGCCGCAAGGAAACCTGCCAATGTTTACTGCGAGGAAACATCACATTGGCAAGGTTGGCGATCGGCAATCAGATATGCATAACATTCGTTTATGTATACGAAAAGATCCCTAAAACTGAAATATACGATATCAAAGAGTGTATGTAAAATGTAACTGCGCATTCCTGTCCATCCAAGCTCTAGTTTCTACTAAAATTTAGGTTGCTAACAAACATTTGCGTTGTGTGAATCTTTATACCCCTCGCGTAGTTGTAGTTCTGTTCAATGACCAAATATGACCAATGCACACAGACCCGGCCACGTGGCAGCGGCGCGACGTGGTGCGCTGCGTGCGCTGGGCGGCGCGCACGTTCAAGGTGCGGGCGCCGCGCCGCCGTCTTCTGCCGCGAACTGGCCGCCAGCTGCTCGAACTCGACGACGCCGCCTGGCTACAGGTTCTCACCCTTGTCGTATATTTTAACAATGGTAGACGCCAGCAACACGAAACGACCGGCTCGCCCAGTCCAATATACAACCACACAGGAAACAAGCATCAAGTAGGAAAAATTCCTCGTTTCGTCTGAAGAGTCTACGTGCCGCAACCTTAATTTTATTTCACTTTACTTTCCCACTTTTTTCTCATAAGGAGGGAGAAGTGGATTCGACGGAGGAAGGCATGCATGGGAAGGGGAAATAATCCCTGTTTATAAAACGCGACAGTAATTGCAGATTTTGGTGAATTCAGATGGCTGCTTGCACATTTGCCACCTTTTGATCGAGCTTTAGACGAATGTCAATGAAAATTGTCCCAATGCTTTAACCTGCCTATAAACTATCACGCTTCATGTACCAAACATACAGTTACTTCGGTGCCAAAAAATCGTTTTAAATCGTCGTGTGTGAATCACAGAAGTTTTTTGGTGAAAATATGACTACACCACGACTGGCAATTATTTTTTGATTCACTAACAAAAATGTGACAATAGTGTATTTTGTATAGTTAGTTTTTATTTCATCTCTTGAATATAGATTACAAACGAAAAACTCAAGCTATATTAGCATGAATTACATGCTTTATTTATGAAAACTTTAGCTTAGTGCCGCGCACGCGAAGTTTATGATGAAAGCTCACCGTCGCGTCGAGCGTGGCGAGCTTTGCCAACGGGCGGCTTTACTATCAACTGTATATATTTTTATTTTGGGATTTAATTGCAGTTTTGGCTGGTGGGGATCCTGCTGCCTCCCTTGCCTACCCCCTTCCCTGGCCACGCCCATGATAGTCGCAATTATTTTCCCAGTATTTTTAGTAGTCTGATGTCAAAGTAGGTGAATGATTGTAACATATAAGGAGTTTGCGTGATGTAGTATGATATGTGTAGGTGTGCGAAGGATGTTCAGCGTCGGCCCGCATCTTCAGCGCATACGTGGCGCACGCGCACGCCGGCGCCACGGGCCGCCCGCCGCCCGCGCCGCTGCCTGAGCACCAGGCCGCCGCCGCGCCGCAGGACCAACCTGCACCGCTACCGCAGCCACGCAACGACGCTTCTCTACCAGGTTAGAACGAAACGAACCTTATTATCTCTGTCTTCGTCATTGACATGAATAGATTTTACTTGCGATGTCGTCCACACATAATTAAAGAAAAAATATTCCAGTACTGAAGATGGCTATGATAATGTTGATTTCTAATGGCAAAAGATTTTTTGAAGTTGTTTCTAAGTTTGTTCATTAAATATAAATCTTCCCTAATTAATTAAAAATCGCTACTTTGCGACTCTCCCGAGGCGGCCGACAAACCTTTTGCGCGCCAAAATCCTGTGAATAAAGCTTGTAACAGCTTCGACTCGCGCTGAGTCACCGCGGTCGAGCCC
>JAOCNA010000030.1:88671-105110 GCA_026546675.1 Papilio helenus | reverse complement strand
AATTCTTTCACCGTTAGAAAGATAATTTATCTGTGAGTAACATAGGCTATATTTTTTAATTCCACGCGGGCGAAGTCCCGAACAACAGCTAGTGACTTATAATTGCAAATATGTTTATGCGTATAGACTAACGACTTCAGCTGGTAAAAACTTAAAGTTGGAACCTGTACTAAAGTTTTGAAATATTTCATTAAATAAAGTTAATTTAACCTTATTTTTTAATCTATAAATTGTCATCTAAAGTGACAGTCGTTAAAAACGCAATATGTTTGTGAAACCAACATGTCCTGTACAATCTGGCAGTAAATAAAGGCCATTGGAAAGTTAGCGGACAGTCCCGCGTTCATTGAATACAAAATACAATACGAGACATTTCTCAACCTGCGCGACTTCAAAAGAAAGTTTTGGCATGTGTTACGAATGTGATTGACGTGAAAACATATATTTTATAAAACAATCCATTAGTGCTTTAGTTCTTACAAGGTCGTTAAAACGTTGCAATGAATTAAAACTGTGCAATTTTTTTTAATATCAGTTCTTAAACTACCAAGGAAAGCCATCATACGTCAGAAACAATCTCATAGATTTTTACGAAGGTGAACAAGTATCGGAAATGAAAGGATGCTCAGCGATGCTTCGAGGCAAATGTCAAACACGTTAACATTTGGTGTAAACCTACAAACTAAAGCCGCTGCAAATCTTGCTATGAACTGTAGAATACATTAACATTACATTTATTAAAATGTTAGTTATTGTAACACATCAAAATGAAGAATGTGGTAATGTACGACTATGGCAGGCAAAAGTCAGATTCTAATCTACTGAACTTTTACTGCTTTCTGATCAAACTTAAAGTACTAACATTTTTGAGATATTTGAACCTAATTAAACACAAACGTTTAATATAATGCAAGCTTAATTTAATCTATAGATATATAGAGATTTATTTTTATATTAATTACAATTTGTTTTAATAGACTGTCTCAATAACATTGGTTACGCAATAACTGCTGCGGGGACATTTGAACAAATTACGGTCTCTATAAGGTCGATAATAATGACACAAGTGTCATAGCACTTGCGTACATACAACTCTCTTTAAAGTTACTTAACTATAAACAAGTTACTAAGTGTTTTACAACTCTAATAACTAAAATATAAGATATTTTTACTAAGAATGATTATTTATGATTTCTATTGAAATTTAATGCACCATTAAGTTTTAAACTTTTAACGCAAAATAACAAGCGTGACTAGAAAACATTGTTGCTCATTTATTTTTTATTAAATTGCACACAATATAACCATTCACCTATTACACTTTAGCACAATCGGTTCATTTAAAAAGTCAAAGGCCGCATAAATAATATTTCCAACGGTATACAATTGTAAACGATTAAATTGTTCGATACGTTTGGCATAGCAGTTTCGATTAATGTTAAAATTGAGTGGAACGATTACGCGGCTCGTGTGGATATCGAAGGCGAAATCGAACGGATAAAACGCCTTTCACAGATCCAAGCACACCCAATGCCTTCAGATATTATGACAATAGTTTTTTACAAATTTACAAGACTGATCTCATTTCGTAACTACTCACGAATACATTTATACGAGTCTTTACACAATTTCCACCCACGCCATTTGTCAAAACTAAAAGAATGCTACGTCGTCAGCTCTGACCAAGTCTATATCAACACTGTGATTACCAATAATGCGCTCGTGCCGACAAATTGCAAGAGTTACTACAAACGATTGTTACAAAACTATCGACTATTTCTAAGTCGATGGACGTAGATTACTTGGCACAGTAACGCGACTTACTCGTACTATAATCGTAGGACCAAACCAGGCGGCACGTTAATACAAGGCGAATGCGAACGGGTTAAAACAAAAAATAACAAAACCGCTTTGTCGCAGGCCTCGATCGGCCTTCCTGTCTCGCGGCCATTACTTGCTAATTTCCAAATTAAACGCTTGATTCTCAATGCCAGCCGGGTCGGCGGTGGTCGGCGCGCGAGTTGATAAAAGGCGGGCATTGGCGCGCGCCACGCCAGTTCCTAAATAATTACGGGCCGACGTTTTTATCTCCGTCGGTCCTTTCACTCGGCTCACGTACCACACCGAGTTGATTCGATTAACAAACGCGGCAAACTTAGGCCAGCAGCACCAGCCCGCCTCCCAGAGCGGCGCCCGACCGCGCCGCACACCGCCAATAGATCAACGCCTCCACTGCGGACACCCACATACCGTTTACTTCTTGTACTCTAATACTGCCATTACCTCACCACTTATATGTGTTATACAGTACAATACACAGATATCTCTTCATTTTATTGACAAATTTAGTAAGAGCCGACCGATCTGGTAGATGTCGTGTGTTCACAGGTCGAGTGTGTGCGTCCACAATCACCACTGTGTACAAATGCGAACAGAATTGTCAACGAGTAGAAGGCAGGCGGCAGGCGACAGGCGCGGCGCACACACCACATGTATTGGATGGATTAACTTTATTTGTGTCTGGTGTCAGGCACATTGTGATACGCAACCCCCCACCCCACCCCCCTTGCACCCCCCGCGCTATTAGCGGACATAGGGTATGCAGCCGCTGTCCACATTTATGTTATACAAAACAAAAATATATCCAACTAGACTTCGTTTTGTGCCTTGTCTACATTTTACATCTAGCAAAATGAAATTGTGCAGTATTTAAACTAGCTCGAAATACCATAATTTACATTAAACAAGCCGAGCTTAGAGCGTATTTTGATGACGTCATCTACAAAAATACTGAACACACATGTCGGGCGCGCAGTTCGAATCCGATACATGTTCCGTTAACTTTAACCTGTTTCAATATTCGTTAAGATCCGACAGTTTCGTCTGTTACCAGATCAGACATATTTCCGTTTGAGTAAACCTTACTTCAGATACAAATGAAAGAAAAGGGCGTCGAATCTTTGGGTGCTGCACTAACAGCTATAGGCACACGAGACGGTGCAAACACGTGAGCTGCACGGCTCCGGGCTCCTATCCTCGCGACACTGAACGTGCGCCAGCTGGCCTGGCACCGTCTCCACTTGCCCAAAGGTAACGGGCGTCAGGTAGCGCGTAGATCACTCTCACTACATAACACGTCAACAACTGACAATCACTAATGTTGCGCTAAAGGTACACTTTTCTAAAGTTAGTTTCCGGACAAAAACGAACCAACCAACTGCAGGGGCTGTAACCGTGAACGGTAAAATAAAAGGTTTTAGTGAAACTTTTGTTTGTGTACCTGGTCCGCGAGGAGGCAAATCGGTGTACTGCGCAGCGTGGCGCGGCGACTGCCTGGGGCGCGCCATGGCAGCGGAGTGAGCGGTAGAGCGCTGCCGCCGCTCCTCGCCCCGCGCAGTCGCCGCGCACGCGGTGGCCACGCGGCCGGCTTTCGCTCGGACTGGCCGCGTGCCGCTCTACGTGGAACCCCAGCGTCATGTCAATAGGCTAACGTCAGCGCAGGGCTGCCAACTTTCAACAAATCTAGGCTCAACCACTTGCGGCGAAATGAATAAAAGACTTCGTCAGACCTTGACTCCTTGCTGAACGACAAACAGACCATCCACACACAATCAAAGGGAAAACTAAACAAAAACAACATTTAGTGCCTTTCTGAACACCCGAACACATCAAAACCTGAAGCCCGGATAAGTGAATCGGAGAAGCGACAACCCTATGACGACAAGTTATGGTGTATGTACATTCATATAAGCGTCGTGAAAAAGTGAATAAAATTATTACTTCACCAAAAAAAGTATTACTGTGTCTGCAAATCACAGTTTTTTTTATGCTTATACTAATTTTATACTTGAATCAACAACCTCTTTAACCGTCTAATAGTTGGTTTCAAATAAGGCTGAATAATGGACAATATTAGGCATAGACATGCATTTTGGTAGGGATTTTGGAACCACTATTATATTTATGCAGTTTGTAACTGAATTTCGCAATAAAAGTGCGAAAAACGTGTTGTATAGGCGAGCGCGCGCACCAGAGCGCCTGCCGCGAGCCGACGCTCACTACTAACTCACGCGCTTCTGCCAAAATAGTTTGGCAGGAGTTATTTTCGTTAGCTGTAGGCTGCGCGGACGCCGATATTAGTATGCTTTTTCTTAATTATATTCTCCTTTTTGCTTTGAAGACGATGCATTTGTAGTCACTTTTATGCATATATATCTTCATAACAAACATCCATCCAAACATACAAACTTTCGCATTTATGATATTAGTAAGAAGTAAGATTTAATGAGATTCAGTTTTTGTACAGTGGAAGAGAGAGCGCTTTCTCCATAACTGGGAGAGAGGCCAGCCTCCCCGCCGTCCGCGTGGGCTCCGCCTGCTGTGCCCGCCACATGGACTGTGCCGCACACCACACGCAGCCGCGATTGCGACTGTCCCCCGAAACCTCTGATGTTCATCGACACTTTTTAAATCGGTCAACGAATTTGAGAGTCAAAGATTTTTAGAGATTTTCGGTACCAACTAGGCATAGTGAAGCAACGCCAAAGTATACCCATGTTACCATTCATCTTTTAAACACATAAATACAAGACTTTTTTTACCTATGAAATCATCGCTACTGATAAAATTTCTTATATTGATTTTTCAGGACAACACCATGAAAAAATGTGCTTAGTAATGTGTATTCTGTAAAATTGAAAAAAGCGCATAAGCGGAGGTGCGACGCGACCTACCCGCCGCACCACATCCTACTGGCGGCGGTCTCCTTGCTGACCCACCTACCGACGCACAAGTGTCAACGATTTTGATTGTCCCTATCCACGACATCTCCAAACATTTTATAACACATACTGCCAATTACACTGGACTGAACCTAGACTAGGCCGACGCCTCGAGGATCTACAGCTGGGCTAAATGATTTTGAATACTGCGACCTGATGAATGAAATGCGACCACCAAATCAACATGAAGTATAATAAATGCCATCGTAATCGTAACACTAGCGCCATTGTCGTCGTCTCACTTTTTGACTTGACGTCGCCCTATTTCTCAATGAAACTCTTATTCGTTTAGATGTGTTACTGGCAAATAACGAAATGTGGTCAATCCTAACATTTGCCAACTGGATACGGTAGTAACCGAAAAGTAATGTTCTTTTTGTGCCAAAATTATTTGGATAAATTTCAAGATTTAAGTACTTTAACCATATTTGGTCGTTATATTTTCCAATTTTAATATCCTCTACATTCATTTAATTTGTGTTATTTTTAAATGATAACAAATGATTATCTTTCAATAAGACGTAATGTTAAGTTAATAATCTTAAGTTATTAACTAGTTGGCAAATCTTTACCATATGTATTTTATCCCTATATATTTATAGTATCATATCGGTATATACATGTATATACATACAGAGAGGTATGTTTAGTGGCGCTGTTACGGCTGCAATAATGTACGTCGGCTGTCGGCTGTCGGCTATCGGCTATCGGCCATCGGCCATCGGCCATCGGCCAGTCCCGCTCTAATGACACTGCGCTGTACAGACTGTACACTACCTCACCGCGAGTGTGTTCTCTTCCACTGATTGCCTCAGACATCTGTGACAATGACACGTGACGCATTCTGTTGCACTATTTTCTATATTTACAATGACAATTATGTATAGATAGTTTATGTTGCATGTTACATAGTGACAGTATCCGACACCACGAAAAAGCGATAAGACAGATAACCACACGACGTCGATATTTCTAATGATGATGACTTAAACCTTCCTCCACTTCTCTCAGCCGGGCCAGTGAAAATAGGACACGGGACTGACAAATGTCGTTGCATATTTTTTCGTTCCGGGCCGTGGCTGAACACGACTGGAGCTGAGTGACGTAAGCGACACAATGCCGTCGAGGCCGGTGTGCCGTCAAGTGAAAAGTGTCGGCTCCGATTTCTTGTGAGGCGGCAAAACAAAGCGCGCCAACCTTCCGGAGCAATTAGTGGTCCGTTCATGAGCGCACCGCGGCCGCGCCCCACCGAGGATCTAATCGCTAACAAGGACGCGATGTTAATTTGTGTACTAATGGAGGTACCTACATATCTTTGCATAGATTACATCAAAATCAAGGCAAGTGTCGTCGAAATGTATTCTAAAGAAACATTGATACACTGATTATGTATTTGATACCTTTTTGGTTATAAGGTATTAGTGAGGTGCAGTGGCAAGGTGAGGCGGTGGCGGCACGAGCAGTCTGCGGACGCCACGGTGCGGTGGTGCGAGCGCGCCACGATCTAAATCCAGCCTGGCAGCGCCGCTGGCCGCGCGCGGTGTCGCTTGGGCGCACGCCGTGTCCGTGCTGCGGCTGCATACCGCTATCACCGACAGGTGTCACCGGGCTAACCACCAAGGGGAACGAGTGCGTGCCGTCAGACGTCGATGGAATACTAGCTACCGTTTGTTTGCATACCTGTCGCGATTCGCTCCAATCGACGACACCGCCCCGCAACAGCCAGTGTCGCCGCTGCTTTACTTACTAGTGTTACAACTTACGATTGCGTTATCGCGCGACCGCAAGCCGTGCGGCAGAACGTACGCGAACGAGTAAGCTGGGTTAGTGGTACAAGAAGCGGCGAGTCAGTCAAGGCCGCCGCGGGGGCGGGGGCAGGTGCAGGGCGCGTGCGTCGACCCTGCCCGCTGCCACCGCCACCACCGCAGTCACCACCACCACCACTCACCTTCTGGGTGCAGTCGCTGCGGGTCGAACCAAGCATCTGCAATAGAAGGCTGCGGGTTAGCTTGTTAGTCGCGATACGAAGCAAAGCGGCCGAGCGGACTCGATGAGACACTCACGAGGGTCGAGAACGCTGCACAGGGAGGGCCCGGACTCCGGCATTGTGACACTTTACGTAATGATACACGGCCGAAGGCGGCGAACGTGCGAGCACCGCGACCGACTGTCGCGTCGATACTGGGCCTAGACGCAGCCCCGCGCCTCGCCTCCAGCCCCCGCAACGCGCATGCGTCTTGCTCCTCTGCCCTCCGGCCCCCTCCCGTGACATCCCAACCTCCCCCTCCCCCGTCGTGGACTGTACCAAAGAGTGCGCTCGGCATTCGAAGCAGTCATATAATTTTTAATCTAGGGTTAGTTTGAAAAACAAAATAGCATAGTATGTAGGAAAGCTTTAATTGTTCCAGACACCGAAACGAGATCAAATTCCCCGACAATATAACAGACTTACGGTAATGATGCCTGCATGAGTTTGTAGTTGGTGGGCGAGTACAATCACAGGCAGCGCAGCACCGGCCGGCCGGTGCACACATTGTATGGTATGCTTTATGTAATGCTGCGGCGTGACGGTGTCGCGTGAGTCAGCCGGGCGCCGGCAAAGGCTCGTCTCGCACTACCTAGTAGGCAGGTGGGCGAGAGCGCGAGGCCGCGGGCGCGCTGCAGCCTGCTGGTGAGTCACCGCGGCGCCGGCGGCGGGCCCGTGACCTTGCCGTGACACAAACGTGTCACAATCACGTCATAGCTCTGTGACTAGCGAGAAGTACTATACTGCCGTGTTTATTTACCAATTTGCCCAAGTGCCCAACGCTGATCACCAGTCAATCTCAGCGTAGAAAACCATATGATAAAATGTATTACTAAAGTTCCTATATTCTATTTTAAAAGAAATTCTATATTAAAAAAAGTATTCGTATCTTCTCCAGCCGCCTGCAGAATTACATACATTTCTGCAATCTTCAAATTATAATAGGTACATTCAATCAATTTCAGAACAAAACCCATGAGATCGTTATCGCAGACTTGCCCAATTAAAGCTAACACTAGCAGGTGGAGGATAGACCTGTTAGTATTTATTAATACTTTAAAGCATTTAGCAGTTGTTGGGCAGGATCATCAGACGAATTAACGTAACAGTGACAAGCAATGACAGCGATGTCCGGGATGCAGTGCTCCATATTATATGAACCGCTATACCAAACTACACCACATACAAAAATGTATAATGCAGCGTGCAGCGCGGTTTATATTGCACTTAGTGTGCAGCGCGGTTTATATTGCACTTAGTGTGCAGCTAGCGGGTCACGAGTAGCGGCAAACGCGACGACAGACGGAAATAGCGCGGACCGCGGAGTGCGGCGACGTCCTGTAAACAGTGTTTTAACAGACTTCAAAAAAAAGGAGTATCTCAATTTGTCCAAATGTTTTTTTTAAAGTCATAATCGAGAATATGACCAGCGAAGCCATCAAATGTCATAAGCCGCGAGGTGGCGGGGTTCCCCATGAGTCAGCCGCGCTCCCTCGCCTTTTAATGGGAACATTGTAATAAAACATTGCACATAGCTGCTAGGCAGCCGGCACCGGCGGGGGCACGTGACGTCACGCAGACAGCGCCGCAGCCGCCTTCCCTCCCTGCATGCATGTCCTCATTTTATTGTTCTTTACGAATAAGAATTAACTAAATAGATGATTCTATATAAATATAACTTATTACTTGTCCCCTATGCGTTATGGTATCAAAAATCCCCCGTAAAATCAATGTCTTATTGTTACTATCAAATGTATATTTGTATAAATGTATGTTTGCTTAAATGAATTACAATAAATAAATAAAACATTTTTGTAAATATTAATGTTAATTATCTTTTTATGACGCAATTCACTGATAACGATGTGATGTTCTCACCAGATACCGATATGTGAAATTTCCAGTACCTCAACCGCTTTTCTACGCCGAAAAAGCCTACATACATATATACAATTTGTTAGAAAAAGTCTTTATATCAACAAAATTTCAAGTCTAGTATTTTTGGCTGCGCCTTGAATATTCAGTTAATTATTTTAGATTCATACCAACTTTCACCCGCGACTCCGTAGTTGTGGAATTTAAGAAAACCTTGGAAACCATAAAATTTGGCATACATATGCCAAATTTCGTAGAGATCCGTTCAGCAGTTTAGGCTACAAACTCTATAACAAACAAACATCCATCCATCCACCCATCTAAACTTTCGCATATATAATATTAGTAAGAAATAAGATAAGTATATTACAGAACATAAATAATGATACACCTCTAGTTATTCCTTACACGACTTTTACATCGAATTATTATTTAAACCTATTTTGTTGTCAAAGCTCAAGTACAGATCAGCTTTCATGAAATAATTGAGTTCATAAAGAGCTTTCCCCGACCGTATGGGAGCAGGTTACAGTACCATACAAGGCGGTGACTTACATTTGACAATTCTACTAGACACAGCTGAGTCTCGCGACATACGGGCCGGCGGAAGGGGTGTAGGGGAGGGCGAATGCGATCGATGCCACCCCCGCACCTAGACCCGAATAAATTTTCCGCAAAATCCGCGGACGATCCGAAATCGAAGCGGGAGTAGGGTCGATCGACGTCGACGCGTGCGTTACAGTACACAGCGCGGGTATGCCCGTCGCATCGGCGTCGGGCAGACCTTACGACATGTGAACCCTCTACATACTTCTCTGTCGACCACACAAGGTCGCACCACGGTCGATAAAGTAACATTTTTGGACGTATTAATTATTGTCGTACTTGCACGTAGTCGTACCATACTCCGATGAAATTAACCCAAATAATGTTAGTGAAATGACGACATTCCTAACTCGCAGAGACTTGAAAAATGGTATGACGATCATTGAAACCGTGAAACTTAAAAGGTCTACCGATATTTCGTCTCATTTCTTATTACTTTGCATTATCAAATAGTTGTAGGTACTTCAGAAATTAGACTTGATTGACTGTGGCCTACTCGTTCCTAACCAGGGAATAGTTTGGCATACCCATGCCGTGCTCCTCTGTGAGGACGACGACGACGAATTCGGGAATTATTTGTATAATGTGATAAGATGATGATGATAACAAATGTGTTTAAGCAGGCGGTTAGATTTGTGACTACCATGCTTGTTACATATAGCTTTCAATGCCTGCAATTATAATGTGAATCTTTTAACCGTTGTAAAGGTGACATTATGACTACGGCGCTGCGCCGCGAGACGGGGCCCAGCGATAATAAGTATACTCTTATATTTGTATACGCAGAATGCAGATGCGATCACGTCATACACGGAGAGGCACCAAACCTTACGTCAGTAGACATACGGCGCATTATTAATAGGATTATGAAGTCATAGCTCATTACGGCCGGGTGTTGTTCGACGAGCTTCTTTCTGTCACACACAGAGCAGAGAATGGCGGACGTGGAACGGATGTGAATTGGGGCCTGGTATGGCACTCACTTGTGATTGCGTCAGGTTCCCCGGGGCGCATGGCGCGCGCGGCGACTAGCTCGCGCTTCAGCCGGAGCGGGCGACGCGACAGGTCTCGCTCAGCGGCCGGAACGCGGCTCAGCGTCAGCACGCGCGAGACGAGCCGGCACTAGTGTGGTGCCCGCCGCGCACAGCACGCCGCGCGCCACTACACGCTAAAATTAGCCGCCGCGTCGCCCCGCGCCTCTCACTTTTCTCTAACGAATCCGAACTTTACAACAAAGCGAACGCAAACGAACTGAATACTCGTGTACTGCGACGATAATCAAAATGCTGCAAGTATAGTACTCTTCATACGACTACACCTCATGATCCTTGGAACAAACAGCGATAAGATAAGAGAGGAAAGCCGACGCATCTGCAAAATTGATAACATCGGCTCCGACTGACGGACCGTGGGGAGTTATTATCGTTGTATCGATCTGACCTTCAGGCTTTTAGGAAAATTCCCACACCGCGTACTGCACGCCCTCCGTGCGCCACGCCCGGTCCATGGCCTCGTCTGCCGGCACACGTCGCGTTACATCGGTCGCACTTTACAAATTAACCGCGGGAACTAAACGAATCTAATTCGACAATCGTTTATAGAAGCGATACGACGGTGAGCAGACGTTACCGGGCTGCAGGCTGCGGCGGTAGGTGACGACGGTGAGGCCGTCCTGCCGGCTGGAGCTGAACACCTGGTTGTTGTTGAGGCCGCCGCCGCGCTCGTCGCGGCACACGCCCGCCCAGCGGCCCAGCACCTGCACGCACTGCACCTCGCGCCGTCAATACCCGCCGCGGCCTGGCGGTGCGGCGCGGGGGGGGGGGGGGACTCACCGGCGCGACGGCCGTCACGTTGTAGTCGGCGACGGTGGCCTGCTGCAGCGCGGCGCTGAAGTACGCCACGGCCACGTCCGCGCCCAGCATCTGCGAGCGCGTCTCGTTGCCGGACACGCCGAACGCCATGTACTCGCCGTCCTCCACCTGCACAGAGGCGGCGGTGAGGCGGCGGCGCGGCGGCGAGCGGCGCGGGGCCGCCTGGTATATGTTCTATGCTTTCTGATGATATTTATGCTTTCTTTGACTTTCTCGACAACAGTTGCGTCTAACATACCAAAAGATCGTCGTCGGATGGGTCGACTTTTCTATTGTTAAGTAACTTCTAATCTATCTGTCGGTTATTACTAATACTGTGGGTCGCCGATTAGTCAGATTTTGATCATCATACTTCATACTTATACTAACTTGCTAATCTTACAAATGCTAAAGTTAAGATAGATGAAACTATGGATTTTAGTACATATGTATCTCTAGAAAGCCTCGCTGTAATATCGAATCTCGCTGAAATTTGACACAGATGTAGAACGTAGTCTGGAAGAATATATAGGCTACCTAATATTTTTTTTAGCGCACATGAGGACGCCGAAAAAACTATTAATTCATAAACAAAGATATATTGATTTAAAAGCTTTTTACACTTCTCCACATTAACATTACTTATTTCATTTTCGCACAATTTCCTTATAAATTAGTACAAAGCACAGATAATACAGTACTATACTAGTTATCGCTTCTTGTATATAATTAATGATGTCAATACATGTACTTTTGTTTTAATATACTGACTGATATAAGCACACTATGGGTACGCATGACTTTCCCGTCAACTTTCATTCATTTTCCGGACCAGATAAAAGTCGCTGCCGTTTGCCAAAATATCTTAACGAGCCGTGCCAAAAGCCGAATTACCGAGAAGAGAGAAAAAACCGACGCTTTCGTTGTCTAGACGGTGCGCCGAGACGAAAGCTCCGGGAAACTTCCTTGTCTAAAAGTTTCACTGTCAACTTGTGTGACGCAATAACACTATGCGTTTCATACTAGTCTCAGATGTTCGTTGTCACCATAAATTTTAATAAAAAATTTACTAAAAAAAACAATGCATGTTTAGTTAGTTTCTAAAGAAATACTTTTGTAAATTTACTTGAAAGTTCTACAGCGAATAACTACTTAGAAATGGTCAAAATATATCACATGTATTTATTCTTATCGTATATTAAGTATGGAACAATAAAGACTAACTTTTATCCGCGATTTCAATTGAACTTTAATTTAAAAGAGTTCAATTGATAACTAAAATTTTGCGTACACACTCACAGTTTTAATTGATCAGTTCAACTGTTTATAAACTGCCAGAACTGAATGTATAGCATTGGTACGATTACGAATATTTTCGGTACGATTGATGTTTATCAAATGATCTCTTAACCTCTTGTAGTATTGTATCATACGCTTTTAATAATTTTGCATTCGACATGTTCAATTAGTCAAAATTATAATACAAATTGTTATATCTCTTCGATAACGTATCTCTTCTGACGAATATAGCTACTGGGGTCGTACCACTATTTACATTTCTACGGTACATTTTAATGTTACTGGTTGCATCTGTATAAATTTAATGTAGGATATTCTGTTTTCCGGCCAGACGCGAGCCGGGATGTTGCCAACACTTCAAAGACATAATTTCAAGCACATTTAAATTTTTCCGATATGAACTTCGATTACTCATCCTCAGCCGACAGGTCAGCATTTACTTTTTAAAAATATCATATTCTTACAAAATTATCAACAGTTAACTTCAAATAAATCTTTTCATTGGCTTTTCTGTGATGTAGTGTTTTAATATTTTTTTGTACTAATTAATAACACTAATATAAATGCATATTTACAATTTCAATATTAACAGAAGTTAAGGTGTGGAAAAAATTCCTTGCAGCATATTTTGTATTCTCAGAGTGCATGTTTAAGTACTAAAAAAAGTAATACTATGTCTTGTATTTGGCGAGTTTATGCGAATGCATGTACGTTTTACGAGTTATTTTGGAATGTTAAGTCTGGAGACAGCACTGAAAATGTAATTTGATCTCGCACCAGATAATGACTGACATTTCTGCTCTGAAGACAGACATTTTATTATGTTTTTAAAAATAAACTTTCTTGTTTAGTATAAATTGAAGTATATACGAGATATAACTTAATATATCTATCAAATCTTTTATAAAAGTGACTATAATCGCTGAGAAGCTGTGATTGGTACTTTTCTAGAATAATAATTAGATCATTGAATGATTAATGCAATGATGCAAGTGTAAAGCAATATATAAATACTTTATTTTATTTAAAGAAATAACTCGCAACAAAATGTAGATCTTTAATTGGATATTATTTTCTTCGTTAGAAATTGGGCCAATTTACAATTGCTTGCATGGTAAAATTCAGGATGCGATAGAGTCGAGCAATGTGTTTTCGTCATCTGAGATGTTTTTCAGTCAGTCAAGCGATCTGTTTTTATTCTTTTTTATTATGTCTCGGTTAGAATTTTTACTGTTTTGATACATAAAAACTTTTGTATACTTACTATGATTGGCGGTCTGTTGAGATATAAGTCTTCCTATCTTTTGTATTTAAATCAATGTTGTAAGATGTAACATCGAGAACCGATGTGATATGATAGGTGTGATGCACCGCACCTTCGCAATGACGATCTGCGGTAACGTTATTAGATAAACAAGCCGGCTGCCAAGCCCAGCGCTGTGACGTCGGCATTCGGCATTGGCTGCCGCGGTCGTCGCTACGTAACGCAAGTGGGCATGTAATTGTACGCGAGAATAATCCTGATTTCTGGAATGTTTATGCGTGTTGTTATTGCACGAGATTGTTTGTGTATACGGAGTAGTTTCGTGATCGGAATGGCGATGTTTTGCGATTGATTGCGCCGATCGCCACGCGCGTCTGTGTGTCTTTTGTGTTTGTAGGTGTAGCTCTTGTGTTGAGTTTATGGGTGGTACGGTTATGCATTAATTAAATTGTTTGCTAGATGTTAATGCAAATATTAATAATTCCAAGTTTCCTTTAAAAGTAAACATTTTGCTGAAAATTGTTAGTCTTAAAAGGTGTTTTCATAATAATATTGAATGATGATTTGTATCAGATTTTATCATATTGCTAAACAATTACATTGTAAAATATTGTTAGCAAAGACCTGAGGGCCTGTAGATTAATTTTTTAAAATTATTATTTTGTCATCGACAGGGAATGTTCACAAATTTTGGCATCGACAAACACCGTCGCGTATTCTCTTGATTCTTGTATTAAAATACAACCTTGTTGAGACTGATTACAGTTACTCGTAATCCTTACACTTGGGCGATAAAATAGTCTGTGATTCCAATATTATATCACATCCATGCAAATAAAAACAATTTCTAACAAGCGTATACATCTTCTATAGGAATATATTAGTAAAATTTCCATTTTCAAACGAATTTATCTAGTTATTGAACTAAATAAACTTTACCTTTACTGTTACATCATCGAGGTGTGCCTTTTGATAACGTTAATTAGAGTAAAATAATTGTAATACAATATCACTATTTACCCTATATAGAATAGAATGGGTGAAAATAAACAATTAACAGATACAAACTTTAATTTTTGAATGTAATTAGTTTTTAATAACACAATAAACTGTAATTTTCATAAAAAGGCACATTATATCGCGGGCGAGATTAACGTTCGTTATAGCATCGCGTCACGCGCAATATCGTAAATCGTGGACAAGTTACGTTATTGCGTCGCGCAACGTCGCAGGACACTTGCGTCCAATTCAGCTGGTTCATTGCCCTGGAGGATAGAAATGTAATGACGTCATCCACATCATTTCTCTAACTCCAGCCATGCAATAAATATATTTTTGACTGTGCTCTATAGTCTATGGCTCTGTCAACCTTGACCTGACATAATCTGTGCTCTCTGTGCAATCTGTGAAGGCTCACTTATCGCTGTCAAACGTATTAAATGATAACAAAAATATTTATGACCCTTGTAAGGACAATGCCATAGTACCTTCTCAATTTTTTATCATTCCTTAAATAAATTAGAGTAATGTCTTATAATGATTATTAACAAATGTGTATGCACTATTCCGTTTACGTTGTCTATCTAATATATTAATTTTGAAGTCTAAATGCTTTGTATTCATTTTCCGCCTTTCTTCGAAAATATCGAATATAAGTTGTTGCATGTTATTTTTATTCTGTAATGAGTGAAAAAAATTAATCGTTAAATGATAAAGTCAATTAATAAACAATTTTAAAAGTTATTTAATTCGATTATAATGTTAAAACGAAACGCGCCATTTTATAATTAGTCTAGATTTTTTATCTGTCATTTTATATTTTTTATTAACATGATTGGATTATAATGGGTTTAAAAGATTGTGAAAAGTAACCGAGAAGTAGGTAAGGCTGTTACGTTCATTCAATTAAATGTATGAATCACGTCAAAAGTGTTTTTTTGGAGAAATCCCGTTTTTGACGAAAAACAAGATCACATTACGAATGCAATTTGTAAACATAAATATGTTTATTCCGTTTTGGTTTGGTGTTTGCAAGACGTAATTAGAGTTTTGAAAGCGGCACTGCCTATCCGGTTTTCATTAAGTTTTAAATTAATAAAAAAGCGTACAAGCTTGAAAATACTTTAGTCAGATTAGGACTGAACGCTAATTTAACCCATTCAACAGCCATGCAAATTAGTTAGAGATGAGTAGCAAGACGATTGCAAATATTTTTTTTTGCAAATATAATTTATATTGAATGGGTAGTTGACCGCGGGCGTGTTCCTCATCAAATATTAGCGTACTTAATTAACGCCCAGCGAAGAACGAACTCACTTCCACGAATTTAATTGAGGTCAAAGAATTTGAGTGCATACGTCTCAATTAAAGCCGACGTTCGTTACGCTCAAATAATGATCATACTCAAACATTTTGATATTTATTTATGGTTTATGCCAATAAAGGCATCGAGTGCTGGCGAGCGGCCGCGCCGTTGTGGCTCAATATAGCTGGGTTTGCGATCACATCGTGCCGGCCGCCACTCGCACACAATAGGCATTAATTTTGTGTAACGCCAGATAGGAATGTCGTCGGCGGGCCGCGGCCAGGTAGAATTTGGCGCCTTTATGATCAAATCCTGTCGTGTCATAAGCCACCCACGGGCTCCAATTAAGCCGGTAGCCAACAAAGGCGCCGGGTCGGCCGTAACGCTGTCGGATTATGCGTCGCGGGCGGCGGGGCGCCGGGCGGGTCGTCGG
>JAOCNA010000030.1:34244-51032 GCA_026546675.1 Papilio helenus | reverse complement strand
AAACCAAACTTACTGGCCTTCGGAGCCAGAGTAAAATATTACTTTAATAGCGCAGTTAATAAATAAAATCATCAACAAAAAAATATTAAAACCATTATGTTTCATTATAATAGACGGGAGATTACAATAAAGGAAATTCATTCATTATTAACAGCCATTTAATAAACTGAATGTAAGTGAATTTTATAAACCATGTGCAGATCTGCACAGGGAAGTGCTTGTCTATATGTCAGCAGTTGTAGAATTCAGTCGTAACATATATGAAGGTATGATATTCTCTTTTTATACCAATACTCACTGTGGTAGAGCCTGCTTTAACATCGCACGAATGGGTCGGCTCGGTGAAATATCACGACCACACAGAAGACAGACGTGAAGTTGGAGCAATTCCGCGTTTCGTCTGATGAGTGTGGTGCCGGAGACCTAATTTTGGTCCCTTTCCCTTCCCACCATTTTCTTAAGAAAAGGATGGGAAGAAAAGTGGACTTTACGGTGGAGGAGACGAATAGGAAGGGGAAATATCCTCTTTTTATGTGTCTCCTCCGTCAATTAAGGGTGGTCAACGCATCTACAATTGCGGATATCTATGGGCAGCGGTCGCTTCGCTATTTCGGCAGATTCAGGCGGCCGCTTGCTCATTTGCCACCTTAGAATATATAAAAAAATACATAAGGCAATTTAATGCTAACAATAACAAATGACTACATGCAGTGGTCACTCCCCTAATTGAAACCAGGTGACCGCTTGTTCATTTGCCATTACCACCTTATACTACAAAAATATGATGTATCGTCAAAACATTTACATCGATTTAAAACTATGCCTCACATTTCAGTAAAATCAAGGCCACTTCCATTCGCTCTATTTTCTTGCCAAAGTATGACGTAATTCGGCGTAGGCGTGGGCCGGGGGTAAAGTTCTACGCTTTAATCGGTCAATGCCGAGCGGGAGGCTTACGAACGCCCGACTTATTTATAGTTACAGTATTTATATTGGTAATACCAATTACTTAATCGTTCGAGCCACTCCTTGCCTAAATGAATAGCTGGTAAGTTAAAGCCCTGCTTTTCGGAGCGTATACCAGAAACACTAGTTACTATTAGTATTAAAAATGACTGAAGCGTATTTGCTTTTATGTCCCTAGTCCTAGTTTCATGGATGGTTTTGAAGGTCAAGTCACTTGTAGGAAAATTTCGTTACACGAAAGAGAAGGAACATCTAAAATGGGTAAAAAAAGAAGAAGAAAACAATATTGTCAAATCTCCGGAACGGTTAAACAGATTTGACAGGACTTCGATCGACTAGTTGGATGGACGCGGGAATATTATGGGTTACTTTTTTCTCTGCACTACAAAATCGCGTGAAACAACTTGTTTAAAAAGTTAAATTAACTTCTAATATGGTAGTTTTCAAAGGCTGTAGTCATAATAACCTTTCTGAATACAATCCCACCTTATTGAATGGTAATACAAATAAATTGAATATCTTCTCTTTGAGTTGTAGAGAACATAAAGCAAACGGCAAACAAACCCATTAAATATTATTGGATATTGCTTTCTTATAAAAGGTTTCATGAAAGTCGGTAAATTTAGCATTTATTATTTCTCTCATATCTGTTTTATTGCGTACAACCGCTTTTGTGATATATTCCAACAACATTTTATTATTGTTTACGTTTGGCTTTATTTCGCCATATTGTGGATACATGCTTATTGTATTTAATTAAACTTATCATTCGGTACTATTATTCTAAAGTTACTGTGTTAATATGTTTTTCAGTTACATAAAACAATGCATTATCTTTGTAAAGGAAGTTTCATTTTAGTTAATTTCCTTCGCGGAATCATAAAAACATCTATTTTATCCATAAGGGCGTTGTTTTTTAACGTGCCTACGGACATAAGTTAATAATTCACTACCTCTGGCATTGATTGTATACGAAATCGTAAATTTAAAAAAAGATGTAATTGCTGATTTCTAACTTGATAGATTGTTAAAGCTGTTATTAAACTGTTGTTTAACTAACTAGTTGTTTCTGAATATAGTTGAATCAGTTGAGTCTGCGCCGATCGGCACGATGTTGATTTTAGTTACTCTTTTGTTTAGTGTTATTGTTAAACAACATGTTTTGTGTGAATATGTGTTCAGATCTTTATTATACGAGAACATGACCGACCCAGCCACACGTCAGCTCTATGAATTTAGGAAAGATCATCCGGTAAGATATTTCCAAGGAATTTCTATTCCAAGCAAATTTAGTGCAACAATATAAAGTTGGTGCAAAAACAATTGGTGCTATATCTTTGTAAAGTTGGTACAAAAACAATTGGTGTAATGTCTTAACCTCGTATTTTATTTTACAAACACTTTCAAACTCTTTGCTCATATTCGCACGGGCGCTTTTATAACGCGTGTTAAGATTGAACAAATACGTTTCCATGTATCTATTCATACGGCAGCGATTTTAAAACACAATGCTTTTTTATCATGCAGTGTTGCATTTTGTACGCTGAGCAAACGAAACAAGAGTGATTTTAAAACGTTCATATGAGCGCAAGCGTTAAAAAAGCGCCCGTGCGAACGTGGGCTTTAATTTATAGTTATCTGACCATTGTAATTTTGTATTTGTCCACGAACTCTTTTTTATTACAAAACATATATGATCTGGTATGACCTACTGTTCTTAATTCAATTCAATTTTTTTCAAAATTTTCAGAAGCCAATTGGTCTGTTAACAACTAGTTCAGGAGAGCCTGTGGACGTCCGAGATACCGTCACATTAAACACGGATATGTTGGACAATTCTTATTTCATTGACACTTTACTACACTTAGATTCTGAAGTTATACCTGAGAGGGTCGTTCATGCTAAAGGTACCGCAGCTTGGGGCTATTTCGAGGTAACAAATGATATATCCAAATACACCAAAGCTGACGTTTTTAATGGAATCGGCAAAAAAACGCCTGTCGTAGGAAGATTTTCAACCGTCGCTCAAAACAAAGGAGGAAATGATCTCGCGAGAGAAGCGAAAGGATTTGCCATAAAATTTTATACTCGAGAAGGAAATCTTGATTACCTATGTTTAAATTTCCCAGTTTTTGCCTTAAAAGATTCGGAGTATTTTAATTCTTTTGCTCATGTTCTGAAAAGAAATCCTCAAACTAATTTAGCAGATAATACTGCTAAGATAGACTTCTGGTCTTTAAGACCTGAAAGTTTACATCAAGTACTATGGATATTATCAGATTACGGTATACCTAATGGTTATAGAAAAATGGATGCGTTTGCGATTCACACGTATGAAATCAACAACAAAAAGGGCGAAAAATACTTTGTCAAATTTAATTTTAGAACACAACAAGGCATTGAAAATCTACCATCCGATGAAGCTATGAGAATTAGTGGAATGGATCCAGATTATTATAATAGAGATCTATACAATTCGATAGAAGAAAAAGATTACCCAGTTTGGAAATTCGAGATGGACGTTTTAAATTTTACAGATATTTTAAATTTAAATTACAATCCATTCGATGTCACTGCTATATGGAAGAAGGGTACATATCATACAGTAGAGATTGGAAAAATAGTCCTTAATAGAAACCCAGACAATATGTACAGAGTATCTGAACTAAGTGCATTTAATCCTGCGAACTTAGTGCCTGGAATACCTGGGCCCTTTGATAATATATTTAAATCTCGTCGTCTTTCATATGCCGATACACAAGATCATCGTTTAGGTGCAAATTATAATAGAATAGAAGTAAATCATCCTACATACGCTAAGGTATATAACCGCGACGGTGAACCTCCTGTTAAAGATAATATGAAAAACGTTCCTAATTACTATCCAAATTCATTCAGTGGACCCATTCCTTATGTTGAGACGAGTAAACCAAAGAGTAAAATCTCTTTGCTAGAGAACCAAGCGGCAGATTTTCAACAACCAGCATATTTCTATAATCATGTGCTAGATAATGATGAACAGAGAACTAGACTAGCAAACAACACCGTGCAATTACTTCTGCAAATCCCTCCGTTCGTGCAACGACGATGGATTAATTTGTATTACATGATTGATTATCATTTAGGTGATGAAACTTCGACATTATTACATAATGCTCGTAAACATACTAATACAATTACACCGAGGAAGATATTGAGAGTTTCAAGAGATAAATGTTACTAAAAAAATTGGCAAGAAAACTGAAAATTGCGAATAAAACTAAAGCAGAGAAAGATTCAACTATACATAAGAATTGTTAATTTTGTGTTATTTTTTCCATTGTAAAGGATAATAAAACATTAAAAAATTACAAGTTGTTTGATATTTTTTTTGATTTATTTAGTTTAAAAGACTTTAATCATTACGTTCCAAAATATACAATAGGCCTGTAATATGCCAATATTATTAATTAGTTAAATTTAACAAACAATTTGCAATTTAAATTATCCAAGGCAACAGACCGGATACATCATTAATTATATTCAATTACAGTTAGTTTGGATACTGTAATAACTTTCCTAATGATCCCAGTATTAATTAATATGTAATTATTCCCATTTTTGTGTCTTTTCCTCTGACGATTAAAGGTAAAAACTGGAAATGCTATCGGCAGCGTGACTTCGCCTTTTTTGGCTATTTAGGTGGCCATTTGCCGCTTAGCCTCCTAATATAAAAAAAAAATTACGCAGATAATAAAACAAACAACAAATAAAGATATTATCATCACTTTTGTACCACACTATTACCCTTTTAATATTTTAGTATCCTTTTGTTTAACTTTGGGTTTGATTACCAAACAAAAAATTAAAACCAAAAAGATTTTGGTAATATTAACTGTTACTTCATCTTATGAGATGTGTGTAGAATTTTTTATTTTTCACTCACTTTGATTTTTCTTATTTTTTGTATCACTAACACTTCTTTGCAGTAATAATACTTATTAAAGAATGAAGTATTTATATTTATGAATTTGTATTATACAATTATACATTTCCGATATAACGAATTAACGTTCTAATTATAAAAAATTACTACAATTCCTATCCTTTAAAATGAAACGCGCCGGAACAAAGTAACCACTTCAAGATGGACGGACTAGTTGTTAGGTTAATTTTGGGCGTTTTCATATTTCAATATGTAATCTGTAGTGAAAACGTATTTATATCATATCAATATGAAAACAGAACGGATCCAGCGACACGGCAGTTGTATGAGTTTAGAAAACATCATCCGGTACGTAACTTTAAATATCTTCTACGTAGGCATAGTTTTCGATTTCAATTGAAACGTGCGTCAGAATTGATTTAACTATAATTTCTTATTCCAGAAACCAATTGGCCTTATGACCACAAGTTTTGGACAGCCAGTTGATATAAGAGATACTAATGCTCTGAACACTGATATTTTTCCCAATGCTTTTCTTACTGACTCCGCTATCCACATGAATGATGAAAGAATACCAGAAAGAATAGTACATGCAAAAGGCGCAGCGGCTCTCGGATACTTTGAAGTCACTAACGATGTATCTAAGTATACCAAAGCTGATGTTTTCAATGGAATTGGAAAGAAAACTTCAATCACTGGAAGATTTTCTACCGGAGCCCAATATAAAGGAGGAAGTGATTTGATCAGAGAAAGCAAAGCACTGGCTGTAAAGTTTTACACTAAAGAAGGAAATTTAGACTTCCTTTGTTTAAATCAACCTATTTATTTCTATAAAGATCCAATATTATTCCAGCATTTGGGTCACGTGTTAAAGAAAAATCCGAAAACATTTCTATTTGATCGCACAGCAGAAGTAGATCTTTTAACTCTACGACCAGAGTTGCTGCCGGCGTATTTATACTCATTTTCTGATTACGGTCTACCTAATGGCTATCGGAAAATGGACGTTTTTCCAATACATACATACGAAATACATAACAAACACGGTGACAGATATTTCGTTAAATTTAATTTAAGAACCGAGCAAGGCGTAGAAGTGTTGACAACCGAGGAAGCAATTGCCGTTGGTGCTAGAGACCCGGATTATTTTATTAGAGATCTATATAATTCTATTGAAGAAAAGAAATACCCTTCATGGAAGCTGGAAATGGATGTGATATCATTTGAAGATTTACCTAAAGTTCCTTATAATATATTCCAAGTGAATAGATTTTGGAGAAAGGGTACTTATCATACAGTGCAGATTGGGCGGCTAGTATTTAATAGGAACCCTGATAACATGTTCCGTATCGCTGAACAGGCTGCATTTAATCCTGGAAATCTAGTTCCAGGTATTCCAGGGCCAGTAGATTACATATTCAAAAGTCGTAGATTCGTGTACCCTGATGCTCAGAAATATCGTTTAGGTGTAAACCATAATAAGATAGAAGTAAATTGTCCTTTATACAGTAAAGATTATAATCGTGATGGTGTTTCTCCTGTAAAAGATAATATGAGAGATGTACCCAATTATTATCCTGATTCGTTCAGCGGACCAATATCATACGTAGATACATCAAGACCGAGGGAAAAAATTGTCGTGTATGAAAGCAATGCTATTGATTTGGCCGAAGCGGCATACGTTTATAATGAAATTCTACGAAATGACACACAAAGGGATAGACTCGCTGCAAACGCGGCTGCGGAAGCTTTACCCGTGCCACCTTTTCTGCAGAAAAGGTTTCTTGAACTTTTATATTTGACTGATAAAGATTTAGGTGATCGAGTTCACATTGCACTCAAAAGAGCGTTGAAAGCGCAGCCCCCTCCTGCACCTATCGGATTGACAATTGAAAGAGAAGCATGTTCAAATTCCATGAACGAATACATTGAAAAAGACGATTATTATAAGAGAAAATAGAAATATAAATTGTGTTATGATAATTACTGTAATTATTTGCTTTTTCAAAACGTCCTTTAAAATCTAGATATGACACATTTATTTGCAGGAAAGAATAAAAGGGGAAATCATTTTGTTAGTCATATTCCTAACATATACATTTACATATGTTGTACAAAAACTTTGTAATATATCAAACATTGCATAACTGCATTAAGTTAATACAATTCTTCCTGTTAAATAAATTTGTGTTAATCATCGAATTTTAATGAAACACGTAATTAAATAATTCTATTTTAAGTTATAACAAGCATGCGAGTGTTAACAATCTACCAATTTCCAGGTTGTTAGTAATTATATTCAATCGCTGCTACATTGTAAAAAGAACTATTTAATGTAATGGATTCTTTGGTATATTGAAGGCAAAGGAATTCATTTAGATTATCTCAACCGTTACCTTTTAAAAAAAATAATTCACAAACTAAGAGAAGGCGCGATTGGTCCATAATGCTTTCATTGTACAGTCAGCTGCAAAAGTGTGTACATATTTACAAATCTACCTTTACAAAATTAGCAGTATTGTAAGTCATCATCAGCTTGCCTTTGTCCCTAAGGAGGGTCAGCACGGTATGTGCTGCTCTTCCATACTTTTTTATCAGACATGTCTGAATTCACTCCCTTCTGAGAGGATGCTTCCTCTTTCTCACTCTCCATCCATACTTTCTTCTATTAACTGTTATTGCAAGTTCAAAGTTAGGAAAATCAACTCCAAACTTCAATCATTTAAACATAGAATTAAAATTAATAAAAAAAATCTATGTTCACAAAGAAATATTCAATTTGCCAATCCTATAAGCGTTTCTATAACTGTCGAATTATTTATCCGATGCTCTCACAAATGTACAAGTTAATTTCAATATGAAAAGAATTCGTGACGCAAGGGGTAGCAACGTCGGGAACACGTAACGACATCGAGTTTCGAAAAATAAGCTTTCGCAATAACATCTTTTTATAGGTTTCTTGGTATTTCCTAACTTCGCCGCTTAAGGGTCGAACGTACGTCAATTATTTCTTTATTAGAATATCCCCGCAAGTTTAATTACAGTTTTCTGTTGTGGAAAATTATACCTGCGTCATTAGCTTTCGCAAGCGCCTTTCAGTATGAAATTAAAAATAACTTACTAAAAACAAGCCTTCTTTCAGGCTAATTTTATCAAGATCCGTTGAGCTGATCTGAAGATACCTTCTAATATCCATATTAAAAAGCTACGAGTATAGGCACTGTTCGAACAAAGTTAACCTATATTACTAAGACCGTTTCAACATAGTAAAACTCAAGTTACGAAGTTCGGAAACGCATTTCATGAAATTATCGAACCAAAATACTAACGAATGGTTAAACGTAACTGGGAAACCGGCCATAAGAGTTATTTTTGACCGACTTCCCAAAAGAAGGAGGTATTCAAGTCGTCTGTATGTTTGTTTTTTTTATGTGTTACGGCATAACTCCGCCCCTGGTAGACCGATTTTGAAAATTATTTTTTTATCCGAAAGGCAGTGCTTGCAGGTGGGTCCCATTTTTTTTATTTAATTTTTTGTATTCACATAAGTAGTTAAAAGCTATTAATAATAGAAAAACGTATTCTCGAAGTTTTATTGTTATTTGATATGCTACATATCATAGTTTGTATTCAACATTCGAATGAATATTTTTACATCACGTTTAAATACATTGGTTGTACAAAATTATAACAAACCATTCAGTAAGCTTCCAAGTATCTTAATACGACGACAAATAAAAGACAAATTTTGGCTTTAAAGGGAGGAACACATCGCAGAGTAATTTGAACTTTACTTAAAACACATTAAGGTTTAATTCACTGTAATACGTCGCGGAGGTATATATGTTAAGACATTATCAGCTTTCTCGATTGGCTTCGAAGGCTTTTGTCCTCTTTAAAATTAATATCGGTAGAAATAGCTTGTAAATGTTGAAATAAAGACTTACACTAAGTCTCTATTTAATTATACGTTAGATTCATTTGTATCGACATGGGGGGAATCCACCTTAGAGAATCGAAAGATGTAAAATCCTATTAATACTATAAATGCGAAAGTCTGGATGTTTGTTAGAATTAGCCTAGCCTAAACTGAAAAGGTCTCGAAATTTGTCATAGATATAGAGTATAAACAAACACATACTGTACTTACTTTTTTTTTTATTCCAAAGGCCGCGTGCCTTCAACAAAATGTAGCATTAACTTAGTTTAGGTACTGTAAGGTAGTGCCATATTAAAGAGCTTCCTATTTTTATTTTTTTTTAATTGAATAATTTATTAACCCAACTAGCTAATGTGCATTATTGACTAGCGAAGAGTGCGCTCTGTACGTGCTGCAGGCGACCGCCAATCACCGCAGCTGCAGCGGCACATTGGTAGTCTGCAGCAGCATTGCCGGTGCACAAATGGCCCGCTCGCTTGCATGAGATTTGCCAGTAATCACCCGATTGGGGGGGGGGGGGCTGGACATGAATAATGTCGCCTGGTCCTCACCTTAACGCTATGTTGATTAAATAATTTATAATCATCATAACAAGCCTATTTTGGTCAAGTTCGAGCTAAACATGTTTTGCGTGTTACGACACACATATTTACATCATTATCCACTACCGAATCCGGCAAGCATCGCCCACTTGGACTGCTGTGAGTCAAGCCCACTGCCCACGAGCTGAACATAATAATGAGAAAGTAAAGTTCCACATATACAACGCGACGACCTTATCTATAATATTTACAGTATACTTCCGGTATCTCGGTTCATTAATCAAAAACGTCGATATAGATATGGCGATATTCATTGTCAAGTGAGAAATACAGTAAGGGAATAACAGGTCAGGGTAATATGCGGCCCATCCGCATAAAATATAGTAGGGAATCATCAAATCCATCGTAAGACCTGTCCTGATGTATGGATTAGTATGTTGGGTAGTGTCGTATATTATCAATTCGTGTTAATTTTTCATCTTTCCTTTGTTCGTAGTAAATATGCATGTGTGGGAAATACGAATGTTAAAATGAAAGTGTGGGCTAACACGAATGGATAAGAATCGTGGACATTAGAGGAAGTCTGAAAGTAACAAGGTAGAGGAATTACAAAGTAAAATTTTAGAGTTTTTTTTTATTATAAATGTAATTTGTAAAAGATGAACATTCGCTTTGAAACAGTATTGATTACATTATTGTTTCTTAATATGCTCCTACATACATACATTCATTACAGCGGCAGAGGTTACAGTTACCGAAGTTTAGCTCATCTTATGTTCACATCTACTTATATTAATAGTATAGTTCTAAAAAAGTTCCCACAAAATTATATCACAGCCAAAACAAACATATTTCATAATCCTTATAATAAAATGTAAATAATGGTAACAGTAAGTAATGGATGTTTATCACCACATTATATACACACGAAACCTGCGTTTAACACAAGCTAAATAAAAAAAGGTGTTATTGGGATATTTCGCCCAACCATGATAAAAATCTTTCTTAATACTTGTAATACGACATCTATTTACATAGTATATAAATATTAATATATTTCATTCTATTTTTGTCACGGCAATGATGTGAACTTCTGTGAGGCCATGTTTTGTTCATAACAATTTCAAGTTACTGCGAATTACTATTAGCCTATTTTGACCATAGTCTGCACTATAATAAGCGTTCGCTTCAAAAATAAATGCACACAAGGGCGCGACTTCGGCGCAGCCAAAAACGCACTTACGAGAGAAGCATGTATTTTAATGTATTCGGTGAGGCGCGCGGCGACGGCGTCGGCGGCCGAGTGGAAACATTCACAGCAACCGAAGCGGCGCCGCAAACTATGTTTTTTCAGTTATAAAACGAATAAGTAAAGGCTTGCGTGTGAGCGGCGGACGGCGGACGGCGGCAGACAGTGGCGGCGGCCCGTCACTCGTCCCGCGCTACCGCCATCGCCGCAGTCGCCACGCCGCAATATGAAGTTCTGCACCATGTACAAAATTACATATGTGGCCAAGAAGAAAAAGGTACATTTTTATTGCATGCCTGGAAACATCTCAGAGAATACTAAGCATCATTGAACATGCTACATGACAAATTGCAACAGGTGATATTATATGCTCTAATACTCTTTTAATTTGATTTCACTTTGTCTGCCAGCGCATGTTTCACTGACACCGCTAATGGAAACTTTAAACTGCCTTCTATCTCCTCATCACAGACTCCTTCATAGTCATCTGCATTTAGAGAATAAATCATTGCACCGCGCAAATTCTGTTCTTTTATATAATTTGCTTTCTCCATGGCACTTTGAGGTGTGTCATAAGATATCCATTCTGCTCCTCTGTGGAGATATGGCACCTTGGCATCTGGATCTATTTGCATAATAACTTCACTTCGGAATTGAACTATAAACTTACATATGTCAGGATAATTTACAAACCCCAGTCCTCCCAGGGTGCCGAAGCCCGCTGCGGGACTACCAATGTGCCCATTGTTAGCATTCACCAAAGTAAAAGAGTGTCCATATGTAGGTATACCTACTACTATTTTACTTCTGTCTAGGCCCTTGTTTAGGTATAAATGTACTGTGTAATTTATATTTAAGGTGGCTAGATACATCTGTTCCGTATTTCTTCGGTACAGAGGGGAGTTGAGTCCAGTGAATGGAGTGTATTTACTGAATGCATGGAAATCATATGTCATAACATTCACATAATCAACATACAAGTTGATCTGATCAACATCATACGCCACATCCACAATTGTCTCCGGAGCAGCTGCAGCTATGGTCAACAAATAATTTCTATTTTCCCTGATATATTCCATCCTGATTTCCCTAAGAAGCTGTGAAAAATGTTGCCGTTGCCGTTTATATATGTTGACATCAGCATGAACCATAGGAAACTCCCAATCTAAATCTATACCATCTAATTCATATGTTCTAAGCACATTTTTAATACTTTTGATGAAAGTTTTTCTGGATGCATGATTAATCACCATATTTGGAAAGCCGGTGTCATTTCCAGCACCTCCAATGGAAAGCAATATTTTTAAATTGGGATTCATTCTCTTTAACAATACTACTTCAGACAATGCTTTATACTGCTCATTATCTAAATAAATGACTTTGTTTCTAATTTGAGCAAAAGCAACATTAATATGTGTACAAAGGTGTGGGTGGATGGCGGAGGGCGCCAGCTGCGTTGCGGGCCCCGGGCTGGGCGTGTTGTAGTAACATGACACTACTTTATCCACCTTTAACACACTTCTGGGTTGTATATTTATTTCTTCACTAGTACCAATAGTAACAGTACGGTGGAATGGCAGACTGAATTCAATATACACAGTGTAAATTAAGAGTAACGCAATTAACAACAGTAGCACGAATACGCGCACTCCCGAGCAGGCCGTGCACGATACACGGTCGTTTACATTGCAGGACCAACCATCATTTGTTTCTTCATTATCCCGCGAAATATTCTTCTTTTTGTGTTCAATATTGAACGATTTCACAACCTTGTCATTGATCTTGCTTATCTTATTAGCCCACATATTTCAGTTTTTTTATTCTTATGTAAAACATAAAACAAAAAAAAATTACTTATGGCATCTTCCACTTCTAATGTAATTATTTTACACTTCTTTTAATTTTAGATAATCTACGCCCTGTACCTATAAGCGTTTTCTAAAACACTTCACCTTGCTTTTTTCCTAATAGTTGTAAACATTTCATAAGCTATTTTATAACTTATAATTTTAAAATAAAAAATAAATAAAATACTGATTGTTGTTCTTAATTTGACAACTGACAACATCACAGCCACAGATTACAGATATGTAGAGCTTAGGGATGTCTATCTAGGTAACCGAATATTTCGATTTTCGACAGTATCAATATTGAACTTGAAATCGATGGTTTCTTGATTATTTTTTCTAATTATTTAGTACTTTTATAAATCGCATAGATATATTTTAAGTTAGTGACATATAGCTTATTTAATAAATGAAATAACACGAACGAAAAATACGAATACAAACGAATCAAAAGTTTATTTGTTCAGGCTGCAGGGTCCCGCCACTACCGACAGTGCCAACATAGCGAAATTCAAATACCCACGATAAACCATGACTCTCTATCTTTATTGCATCTAGAATACTTTGTGTTATAAATTCCACCATGATTTTTCTGCTTACATTTTTTATACTACATCATAGGTATACAAAACTTTTTTGACGTTTGTTCAATTTTGACAGCTGACAATGACAAGGTGACAAGTGTCGTCTGGTCTGGCCTGCAGTAGGCTTTTTAAGATCCAAATAAGTTTCCTTTTTTATAATACGTTGTTATTTAATTGTTTATAGTTACACAATATGTGATCATGAGTAAATTCCTAAGTTCAATTTAGTAACTGTGCATGATAGCTTTTTAGCTGCTAACTATGGATTGTGCAGACATGAATCACTATGAAAAACAGCTGTACATTGTCTTTAAAACATTCGACGTAGATAACGAGGAAGCCCTAGAGAAGTCTGCCGTACAAGAGTTATGTGACGCGTTGCAGCTCGAGGACCGTGGCGCGACTTTAATCGAGTCGTTGTTCGAGCGACATCCCAGCCGAGTTACCTTCACACAGTTCCGCAACGGGCTGCTGTCCGTTCTTGGAGGGGGAGACTCATCGCCCCTCGCTCCCGCCACTACAAACTTCTCGCACGCTAGCGACGAGGAATCTTCTGGTCGTGAGGTCGCTCCCAAGTTTGTATACGGTGCGAAGAAATACGGCCGCCGTTCGCGGCCGCAGCACGTCTTGCCTGAGGAGGCGCCGAGGCCACGCGTCGCCTCCGACTCGCGGCTCGACGGCGAACGTTCCAGGGAACGGATGAGGTGCAAACGTAGTGCATCTGCCATGGAGAGCCGTGTGCCATTGATCGCGGACAGTGACGTCACAACAGAACATCTCGAACACGACAGACGCGTGGATCGCGAACATGCCTTGTCATTGTGCCGCAGTCTTCAGATGACAGGCATAGACAGTAGACTCGTAGATGGAGTCTTCGAAACCGTGTCCACTGATGAGATCTCGGTAGGTGACTTTTTTGATCGGTTAAATGCTTCGCTAAGCACTTCTATAGCCGCATCCCTTGACGGCGTGAGTAGTTCCTCTCGTAATATCCTCCCGAACTCGGAGGTAACGAACCGAGTTCCAGACGAGATGTCGACTGATAGCATAGTAGAAGCATTCGAACGCTCGGGCGTCCGCAGACCGCGGCGGTTACTTCAAGAATTGGGTTTTGCCGCCGCCTCGGTTCGTTCCTCGGAGCTAGAGCGGGCGCTTGATGATGAATTGCAAGCGTTGACCGCTTCGCCCGAAGGCCAACCGGAAGCTCGCGATTTTCTTTCGTTAGCTTTGCTCACTCTTTTGCGATTGAAGCTAGAGCGGTCGCAACAATGCATCTCTGCTGCGGTTGCAGAGCGCGATAAATTACGCATGGACTTAGCGGAGGCGAACCGTCGCGCTCGCCTTCTAGCGCAGGACGTTGATGACAACCATGCTCGTATTGAGGAGGAGCTGAAAGCGAGTTTACGGCAGGTAGAAGCGCGCCACAACGAGGCAGCGCGCGCGGCCGCCATCGAAATGAGTCGCGAACGCGAGAAGACCACGACAACTATGGCTCGCCTGGAGGAGGAGATCGCGCGGCGAGCAGATGTCGAAATGCGTCTGCGGGCCGACGCCGCCTCCTTGTGTGAGCGAGTAAAAGATTTGGAGATACGTGTTATTACTGCAGAGGAAAAGGCACAGCACTCGGAACGAGAAAGAGCGCGCCTCGCGGCTGACTTAAAGGCTTCAGAGGAGGCCGGTGCACTTGCTGTAGACGTTTCTCGCGGCTCAGCTTTGCAGCTGGAGGCGGCACTGGCAGAGCTGCGATCTGAAAATAAATGGTTGCGTGACCGCAACGACGAGCTGTGCGCCGAGCTGGAGGTGCCGAGTGCTCGCGACGGCCCCGCCCCCGTCCCCGGCCCAGGACACCCCGCAGACCACGGCCTCTCCTGGCGAGATGAGGCACCACTCGATAAATCACTCTCGCTCAATGACTCCTGCAATGTAAGACATTTCAAGTTCAGTTTTTTTCTTTAAATAGTCATAGAAGAAAACTTGAATGTATTTAATCATGTGGCTTTATTTTCAGGGTTCACTTATTACCGATGGAAGCGCTCAGTGCACCGTAATTAAACCATTTCAAGAAACGACGGTTGATATTCGAGGTTTATCTTTATCTAAAGATAGTACATGTGAATCGTGTCGGGCAGTTGCGGACATGATTGCAGTGGACGGCGCAGCGGCGAGCGTGGGCCGAGCCGACGCCGGCGCGCAGACCGACGCCTGCGCCGCCGCGCCATGCGATCCACTTCATAGTACGAAACAAACATATGCCGACGAGAAATCTCAACTCATGGCCGTCATCAGGTGGAGTAACTTGACTTTATGGATTTAATGTCTCTAACGAGTCTGTTCAACAACATTGTGTTCCGCAGTGTTCGCAATTATTTCGAGGGTCACTATATCACAATATGTAGCACACCGGTCTCACAGTGCTCTATGCGCCACACTACATGCAGTGATCACATCGAGCATTCAATGTTAAGAGCAATATCAATCATTGTTAAGATTCTTCTGATTTTTTATTTTCATAAGCGTTTTTTAAAGAAGAGGTAACTTCTTGTAACAGATAAAAGGTATCGCCGGCAAGTGTAAGTAACCGATGGGAATTGTTTGTCGTTCGCCAGCGAACTGGAGTCATCGTACGAGCAGCTGAAGAGGGAGTTGGAGCAGAGCGAGGAGTACTGGGCGGGCAAGGTGGAGGAGGAGCGCGAGGCGTGCGGCGAGGAGCTGCGCGCCGCCGACGAGCGGCTGGCGGAGCTGGTGGCGCGCATCGGCGACTACGAGCGGCAGTTCGCGCGCGCGCCGCTGCCCGCCAGGCACTCGCACGCCGCGCTGGCGCTGCCCGCCTACGGTACGCATTGCGAACCACTACTGTATTATTGATTGTTATTGCACGTTGCATTTATAAAAAATGTTTTGCAATTATGTTCTCATTGTTTTTGGAATATATTGTGTAACGTAATGCAACGGTGCGTTCGTGCAGGGTTCGGGTCGGTGTACATGAAGCTTTGGAGCGCGCTGTGCGGCATGGCCAAGGAGCCGCACCCGCAGGTCTCGCAGATGGCCACCGACATCATCAACTACATTTCTAATCAGGTAAACACGCAAAAGATGACCCTTAACGCGTTTGTGTTCTCTTCCAATTAATAACAAATATTTATTTTGAGCGATAAATTTAAAGGAGTCGTTTTGTGCTTAGGTGGATAACGTGAGCCGCGAGGCTGAGGCGGTGCGCAGCAGCAGCGGCAGCGGCTCCAGCTCGCTGCCGCCCTCGCCCAACACGCGGCCCGCCGTCTTCTCCCACGCGCCGCACTCCCCGCACTCGCCGCACCCCGACACGCGCACGCTGCCCACCATGGGTAACTACCTCTCCCCACCCGCCACGCCCCAACACGCCCCGCCCCACACACACACCGTGAGTGAGCGTGTGTCGTGCTCCGCAGGTCACCGCCGCGGCAAGTCCGGCCTGCCGCACACCATCTCCGAGGATTCGGTGGCGCACCGCGACCGCGACTCCACCTCCTCAAACTCCAGTGAGTACGCTGTCTTTAAATTACGCATTTTAAGTTCCCGATAGCAGGTTGCCAAAGGTACATAGTTAAATGAAATATATTCCATGTCGGTCGTTCATACCCAGGTCAAACGACAAAGAAGCCGATAGTGAGCACGGAGTTCGTGGAGTGGGCGACGGCGCAGTTCGCGCGCGGCGAGGGCGGGGAGGGCGCGGAGGGCGGGGACTCGGAGAGCCGCGCC
>JAOCNA010000029.1:9507150-9518964 GCA_026546675.1 Papilio helenus | reverse complement strand
TAATATAAATGTCACGCGGCTCAGATAGGCAGTACGCGGCCGGCAGCCACACGACACGTCAGACAACACAAGACACGCGACACGCGACACATCGGGTCTCTGCCCGCGCCGGGCTGCACTAAAGTTTAGTTTTTAGTTCAATGGGGAGTGCGCCGCAAGTTCGCTCGGAACCTTAAAGTGATGCATGATAAAGTAAGTTCATATTTTATTTACTACATGCTTTTATTTACTGTGTCATTATAAACAAAGAAATTGTTCACGTAGTATGTTTAACTGAGTGCAGTACTCTGCAAGTGGCACGGGGCGGCAGTGTTGAGCGTGTCACTTGGATGAAACATTTTGAGTTATTTCAATACATACAAAAATACAAATCATTCCTCTTTATAATATTAATATAGATAGTGGATCATGCATCAAACAAAATAGCGAAGGAAATGATTTCGATATCTTCGTAATTAACTCGGGCACGCTCGCAAGCACATACACGCTCACAAACAGAAGTTGTTACTGTTTTTAACAGTCAAGCTTTTACGATAAAGTAAAATCTTCACTATCAAGTGTGAATACCGCGCCAGTGCGTCTAGTCGATCTTGGCAAATTTTATTGCGGTTTACAAGTATCGCGGGGTACGTAAAACAATAAGGGCAGGCTGTCTGTTTCGTTTTTGGTTTAAGACCAAAGAGATTCAATAAATATATAGAGGAGGCATAGTTGACACTTCTCTTGAGACATTGTTCACATGGTCCCACTAATGCTGTCTAATGATAGCCTTAATACCACATGTCAGTCTAATAATTTGTTTTAAATTAATTAAAGAAATTAAAATAAATTAAACCTATTGGTGAATAGGTGTCATTAAATAATATTTAAATGTTTATAATCTTTTTTATAACAAAAGATGCAGCTTTGTTAAATGTTTTATTACATGTCAATACAAGGACGCAAGGTGGCGTACTAAACTTTACAACTAATGAACTGTTGTTCACTATGCCTCGTCTATTCTAGTACATTTTTTATATGTCTTTGGATAAGACCCACACTAGAACAGCTTTGCAAATCAAATCAAATAATTACTTTTAGTCATCTAAAGGATTCAATAATGAAACACGGCTTTCCCCCTTTGAGAAACATATGTCGCTCGACCGGAAATCACGGACCGGAAGTGGAATGTGATAAAGTTCAATTGACTCGGCGTAACCTGCCGCCGCACACGCGAGCGCCCCGCGACTCCCCCGTAACAGGGGTGCCCTGACTGACACCCCCATTAACTTCAAGCAAATGAGATATTTAAAATGAGCGCTCGAATGCTACGACAGTCAAATGTTCACCGCAACTTTCTAACATGTGTTAAAATTATATTTAAAATAACTCAAGTACTAGTATTAAGTAGTAGACGTTATTTTAACTTTATTTACCAAGATAAAATCAAGAAATCAATACTTTCTATCCGATGGACAAATATTACTCAGTGATTTGTGAGCTTAATGTTTACACATAGAACGCCATGTGTGTTGCAGGCGAGCGGCATGTTCTGCGGAGTGGTCCAGGAGAGCTGCGAGCTGAGCGAGAGCGCGTGCAGCTGCGACTCCGGCGTGACGCGCTCACCCGTCGGCACCCCCGCCGTCCCAACAGCGCACCGCGCCCATCTAGTGACGCACTCTCACGCGAGGCGGAGGCTCTTCGACGACGAATTCGGCTACATTTTCCAAGATCCACTTGAACCCATAAAGAGCTTCGAGGACGAGCTCCTCCCTGGTGTGGACACGTCGACCCCCATCAAGTCGAAAGAGAAAAAATCGAAGGATCGAAACGAACCGAAAAGAAAATATGCCAACGGAAAAAATAGAGTTACGAGATGCAAGAGCCCGTCACAAATAATGCGAATCAAAAGAAACCGACGAATGAAAGCGAACGACCGCGAGCGCAACAGGATGCACATGCTGAACGAGGCGCTAGACCGGCTGCGCGCCGCGCTGCCCGCCTTCCCCGAGGACACAAAGCTTACCAAGATAGAGACGCTGCGGTTCGCGCACAACTACATCTGCGCCCTCGGGCGCACGCTACACGCGTTGGATGGCGGCGCCCAGCGAGAGACGCACACGGTCCGCGCGCCGTCTGATAAACTACATAAAGATGCGTTTAGAGAAATCTTTCTGTTAGCCAATAAGAGCGAGGATTACGCCGAGGACGGCGATTATAGAAGTTTCCAGGGATTCAGCAAGCCTTTCCCTGACGGATCAAATTTTTTACGGACCTCGGAAGGCGTGTTGATCAATGTGGGCAACGTGACGGTATCGGTGAACAACGCGGGCGGCAACTGCATCGCCTCCGCGACTGGCAGCGGCTTCTTTCCCACGCCGGGTGAAGTCACCTGCGGCAACCACGATGACAGCGGCTACCAATACTCTGCCCCTCACGAATCTGATGAGTATTTTAATCAGAAAAACTATCAAATATTTAAAACTGCCTTTGAGACTGCCGCAAACCATTCAAATGTAACGAACCTCGAGGCGGGGTACGGCGGGCCGGGATGGTCGGGAGCGGGTGCGCAGCTCGCCGGTCACTGCGCGCACAACTTTTATTGCAACGAACAGAGATATTATGGAAATTATTACAGGAATAATATTATTAACGCTCAAATTTGATGATATGACCAAGTCGGTTGTGAAATGCACAAGTCGGTTGTGAAATGCACTAGTCGCCTTATGTATAAACTATTTTAGAGTGTTTACACTTTTAGTAAATAAGTAGAAAACTTGACAATAAGATAGTACAAAGTGCCGACATCGTTACAATTACCAAAGTCTATGTCTAGTCATATACAAATTTTATTGTGTAACAATTTGAAAATATATATTTTTTACTTTGATGCATGGCAAGTTTTATTAATTCCGCTACGTAACAATCATTCCCGATATCCACGTAGCAGGTTTAAAAAATCGGCGTAAACTAAACATCATCGGGCACATTGAGTTGTTCAGCATCCAGCATCAATGAAGGCGGCAGCGGAGCGCTCGCACTTGATTTAGCGCCGGGGAATAACAAAAGCAGACCCATGAATATAAATCAAATTGGAACAAAGCCCGCTAAAGAGCGAAAAGTTGTGAATGCTCGAGCGCACCCCTGCCCCTGGCTGCGCGCACGCTTTGTCCGCGAGCCCGGCCCATACAACGGGCACCAGTGAACAGTCGAGTCACGCCGAGGCGATTGCGACCTTAACGCCATGAACGAGGGGCGAGAGTCGCGGCGCGGCAGATATGCGAGCAGCAGCCGGCGCGTCGCGTTTAATGTTTACTTTGGAAATTCGTTATGGCCTATTTTGTTCGGTGCGCCCGCGGCCGACGCCAACTCTATGATTGTCGTGTTATACTCTATTCTATTGTGTACATTCACTTTT
This sequence comes from Papilio helenus, assembly GCA_026546675.1. Classification (NCBI taxonomy): domain Eukaryota; kingdom Metazoa; phylum Arthropoda; class Insecta; order Lepidoptera; family Papilionidae; genus Papilio; species Papilio helenus. The sequence goes on along the minus strand of JAOCNA010000029.1, from coordinate 9,515,567 downwards.
AATCTCCGTAGTTAACCGTTGCGAGTCAAATGACACGGCCCTGAGTTTCCTCATAAAAATTAAATATTCAAAGTAGAAAGCGTTCGGTGGTGACATGAAATATCTTCAGGCGTTTAATCTAAGTGTACAAGAGTAAAATTATTATTGAAAAATACTTACTGTTGTTTACATTATTAGTAATTTGAAGGCACCGGCAAAATTATGTCGAAAATAAAGTTTTTATTTTATTGACCAAAATGAAATCAGTGATGTTACCTCAAAGGTGATCGACCCCTATTAATAGATACTATGATACAGCAAAAAGAGACAAAACAAGATAAATGATACACAAGTCTGATGATGGCACACCTTTTGCAGTAAATTATTTGAAGTCTGAGACATTTTTAGTTAAATTGCTTATGTTTTTGAATGTTTGTAACAACTACCAATTCAAACATGGCGGAGGAAACAGCGAACGCTATTGCGAACGCGGCCGCCTCCGGCCGCAGCAAGCGCAGTACGCGCACCGCTAGCTGCTCACCGCTCACCGATCACAGCTCGCCGCCCTCGCTTCCCAATCTCTAAAATCAATTCTTATTCCGCTAATACCCAAACATGAATTGCCGGTACCGCAAATTAGCCTAACAGCTGACGGGCTGTTTGTGTGCACTACTAGTAAATGCCATTATGTTGCTTATTTCTTCATTGCTAAGGCCTCGTTTGATGTGCGCCCCGCGGTGGCTGCAGGCAGTATTGTCGGGGAAAGGGATTGTACGTAATAGCTCCCGTTGCACTGGTCGCGAAGGGATGGATTCGGTGGCAAAATTGGGTATTTGGTGGTGTGCAAATATTGTCAATACATTATTTATGACGGGGATGAGTTCTACAAACATTCGGCAGCGGGAGCGCGCACAGATTACACAAAGAAATAACGGAAACCCCTAGCGAGTCTTCTATAGGGTTCATTAAAGTGTGATTGACAAAGGTCAGCAGTTGTGGTTGGGTAGGTCGAGGTGTTGGAGATTGCTGTGCGGCGCCGTACATAAATAAATAGTGTCTGCAGAAATGGTCTAGGAAGTGCGTCTCAAACGTACTTATTGAAGTAGTTGTGAAGATAAACAAATATAACGCAAGACGTAAAGGTTGTGTTAAAGTTAAAGCATAGAGGCTAGAAATAACGCGACAGTTGCTGTATTGGCCGTGGGGCGAGGGGCGAGGGGTGCGGAGCCAGGAGTGCGAGCGAGGGGTGCGGTGCGAGCCGCGATTTAAGTAACAATTCCGACAAGGAGCGCCCCATAAGCACTGCCTCTTCACTTTGATTGAAATCGACTTTATGTATTTGTTTGAGCAGGTGGAGAGCACATCTGTAGTTTTAATTCTTACGTCTAACAAAAACACTCATGTTGTCAGACGGGAGCGATCGCGCTAGGCGAATGTGCGCTCGGCTCGATATTCGCAGTTCCCTGACATCCAGCTGGTCGCCTTCTGATCGGCAAGCAGACTATCATAATCATGATAACAGAGTAAGAAAGTTACGTAACGATCCATATCCTTTTATGTGCAACTTTATTTCATAGTAGGTTTTAATGTGAAAAGTAAAATGGATAGACATGAACTATAAGAAGCTTTTCAAAAAATACTAATTGTTGCTCGTGATTTTGTAAGTGCAGATATAAAAAAAAATAGTAAAAAGTAAATATACTTAGGGATGAAATAGCTTATTTTATATATAAAAATACAGATATTATTCATAACATTAGTATATATAAAGTAATAGCGATAAAATAATGATTTTCATTTTTTATAATTTTACAAAAATAAATTGTCAATGCAAACAAACTTCATTAATATTAAAACTACATGAGAACGTTATCAAGTTGGACTGGATTTAAGCTAGCCATTTGTCATTTAAGTTTAACTTAAATGAATATAGTCCGATAGACTTGTCTGACCCGATGTAAGTTATAGGCCAGAAAACTTAGTCTGTAGCACACAAACATAATCTTTAGTCTTTTGTTTTTGGCTAATATCGCATACTGTATAGTCGTCTTTTCATCAATTATTAAAGCTCTGCACGCTAGCTTTATGCGCGGTTTACACTTGGCCAGTACAGTTGGCCAGTAGCGCAATAATTGAACAGTCAATAACCTGGCAGAGTGTGAACGCTAACAGGCTTTACATTAGTGTCGCTTGCTGTCGCAACTGTCTAACTGTACTGGCCAAGTATAAACCGGGCATTAGTGTTTTGTTTTGTACGGATATTGCAAACATCGGTTTTCATTAATCATCAAAGCTCCACATAGTGCGGGTAGTACGTAATAGCTATTACAAAACGTATTGGATTTACGGCCGGTAGCTGCGGTCTCACGCCGCCGGTGAACTGTGAACTTTTGCAATACGCAGACTCCGACCACGCGCCACGCTTCGTTACGCTTAAGTTATTATACTTAGTACTTTGTAACTTGAGCTTACAGGAACTTTTACGAGTATAATGTTGAAATGTTTTCATTTTTTTTGAAGAATTTCGAGACAGAATTCTTTATACCTATAGTAAACAAACAGTTACAAATCATGAAATTAAACTGTCGTTAAATTTATATGAGATCTATTTATCTCTATGTTTCTCGAAGGGATTGAGTAGGATAGCAATATTATATTAAGCTAGTAGAAAATGAGTAAGTTAATAGTTAAAGGCAGTGTTTACACACGAACTGAGTAACTCTTTAATATCTATTATTATCCAAGTGTTACAAGAACCGATAGCGAAGCCGCAAGCGTCATTACTGATGATGCATTGTTACTCAATTACGCGTAACTAAGCCTACACGATAAGGTATTATAAGATTCAAACATTACGGCAGCTCGTGGCTTGTTGCTACGGTCTAATGCGGTTGGACGAAAGCTCAAATACAAACCATATACTCGCATATTCGTTCGTTCCGAGCCGTCGTAAAATTCGAATAGCAATGTACTTCTCGGTTCAATGGCGCCAATGCGGTAATCATACTGATAGTAAATACTATAAGTTTATGATGTATTTTTAGCGTAAAATATTTGCGTAACTAAATATTGTTGTCGAGGAAGTTTATTTCCTCCCCATTGTGGTAAAATTTCATTTGACACAATGCTTTTAGGTGGAAAATGTATTCGATTTTGAGTGGACAGGGAATTTATTTCCTTAACTGTTTAGTCGTTTTAGTCTTAAAGTATTTCTTACACATCTTAATCTCTTCTTAAAAGTTTTAACGTTGGAGTAATTTAGTTGTATGCCTAGTTTAATGGATACCCTAAAACTATTAACTGTTGCTCTGAGACCGCGTGCGAACACTGAGACATTTCCACTTGATACAAGTTGAACGTGCGTTACATTTAAGTGGATCTCGAAAATTCTTACTTAACTCAATGATACGATTGACCTGTAAAATAGACTATATAGTTCTTAAATAGAAAATGTTTTTTATATTTTACTGGCTGTTGCTCGTGACTTAGTACACGTGGAATTAAAAAATAGTATAAAATATTCCTCAGTGAGAACGTAGCTTTTTAACGGTGAAAGAATTTTTAAATCGATCCAGTATTTTTTGAGTTGTTTCAATATATCCAAATCTTTATTCTTTATAATATTAGTATATAGATAGGGGATCTCAGGTAATAAGAGTCTTTACTAAGTTACGATATATCAACAAATATAAAATATTGTTTGAAATAGTCTGTAATTAAACATCATCGCAATAGTTTGGTAACATACGGATGCAATCAATCGTGTATTAAATCCAATTGTGGTTTTTATTGCAAAAAAATTCGCCTTGAACTACTTAGATATACGAGATGAGAGTGCGGACGCTCGCTTAATGCTCTGCGGACAACTTCGAGGACGTGCCGTATAACTGCAACCGCAAGTCACACTGCCGCACGGAAACACTGCGGTCCAGAGACGTTTAAGAAATACATAGACAAGACGTAGGTAACTTCTTTGAAAGGTACTATGTTAGTTGTCAAGTTAGTACGCCAACTCATGTCCTATTGACATGTTATAAATAATTTTACAAAATTATAACAAGCTTCGTCTTTTGTTATAAAATAAACTAGTGTCATTAAATAAAATATAAACATTTAAATTTTATTTAATGACACCTATTGGTAATTAATTACAGTACAGTTAAATATATTGACATGTTTTGTGGACCTATTAATAGATAGAGATATATTAATGGATCATGTGAAAAATATCTCAAGTGTCAACTATGTCTACTCTATATATATTTTTATTCTCTATGGGTCTAGACATCCGAGGGGGACGATTGGTTGATTCAGGATATGAAAGATAAAACCTATTTTATAACTAACACTAAAACTATATGTATGAGATTTAAACAAAACGACAGTTCCTGGGTTACACTAAACTGGTACAAGGAAGTAAAGACACTTTCACTGTTCCCAATTTAGATCCTGCGTGTCCTCTAGTTGCGTCAGCATTATCTTCTACTCACACGTTTCTGTCCTTATTCGTAATGTTCACTGTGACACAAATTGTTTGCTATGAAAATATAAAGTACAGTCGGATACAAACTTCATTTGGTTAAAAGTGATTTGAAAAGAAAAACCTTTGACTGTTTCAATTTCACCGCTTAAACAGTACAAAAAAAACGCAAATTTTATTGAAGTATAATCATTCGATAGTTTTAAAGCTTTTTCTTGGCAAAGATAAATTCTGAATTTACAAATAATGCCAGTAACACACGTATTACTATTCATAGTGAGTATCCTAAAACAAACAAGCGTGCATCGTTTATTCCCCTACATAGCGTTAGTCGATTTGAACACGATAACACGTATGACATGAGTGCGCTCGCGCATATGAAATCCGTTCGGATTTGCTGCGATCTAGTTACGTAAATTAGGTGGGTCCCCAGTAACAGCGTTTATACGAGAAATTGCCGATAAGTTCTGACAATCTATTAAATCATATAAACGTGTTCAATTAACATTGCAACCATAGATAACAAAATGGTTTTGAAGTGCTAAACAACACATAAAACTGAAAAATACTGTAAAAAATTATTTATGGCAATACTTTATTAAATATCAACCTAAGCTTATACGAAATTTCATATTTTAATCTGTATTTTGTAATTTATAAATACAAAATCTCAAACGACATGAAACAATTGAAATCACTTGAATTAGGAAATTTGATTCCTCATAATTTAATATATTTTTAAAATCGCTGAAACACGCGCCTCATTATTACAGTAGCGTAGTATTTGTAATGCATTAACCAACAAAAGCTCACACTACAATATGACATAATGCACTATGTATTGAGAAAAAGTGAATGGCTTTTCTTAATAGTCTTGCTAATCGTTAAGAATTATTCATAATGCTTATAGTATGAAAATAATTTTATTGTAATATCGTTAATATATGCGCATGCGATTGCAGAAATATGAAAAAATCGACAGTTTTGAATCTGATATTAATCTTTAGAAATTGCTATTTTATTTTATTAAAATTGCTAATCTGTGAATATTTTTCGAACATATAATATATTTAAAATTGCATTATAAAATAAAAAATCATCCTAAACATTAATAAATTAAATAAATTTACGATAGGGAAAGTAGAAAATATTTTTTCTTTATTTATTGACCGACTTCCCAAAAGAAGGAGGTTCAATTCATCTGTGTTCTATGTGTGTTACGGCATAATTATTTTTAGTTGTAATACACGAGCGTCGGTGGCTCAGTGGTTTAAGCACTTGACTTGTAATCTACATGTCTTGGGTTCGAATCCCGCCATGTACCAATGTGATTTTCGATTTTTCGAATTTTCATATGTACATAATTTACGCGACGTTCTTACGGTGAAGGAAAACATCGTGATGCACATATCGGTGAAGAAATTCAAATATATATGTGAAGTCAACCAACCCGCACTTGGCCAGCGTGGTTGACTATGGCCTAGTCACCCTAACATAGGGTATGCTCCGAGCCCCTCGGTGGGGACGTATACTGAGCTGGTGATGATGATGTGATCACTGCTTTCTGACGATTTTTGACAGATCAAGGTCGAACCGCACAATATTATTTGAAACATCTTTGCGTTAAAAAAACTTTGCGTAGTAAAGGTTAATAGTTCTAAAAAAAACGTAAGGTTAGATAAATGACTTTAAGTGTAATTAATCATTGTGAAATAAAAAGAAGCGGTTGACACAGTTTGTGTCAAATACATAGACAACTAATTAAAACTTTAAAAAAACAACCTTGTACTAAGGATGGCCCTCTGTAAACGGTAATGTCCACTTTTAAATGGTCACTTACTATATTTAGTAGATAAATATGGTCGATTGCGTTAGAAAATTCTAGAAATGCGATGGATCTTTAAAGTCGGACTTGATTCATTATTTTAATATAAGTAATGAGTGGATTAATATTGAAATTGCTCAATTAAATGTTATTTGAGTTTAGCTAATTTTAGAATTGTATTCTTAATTACAAGTTTGTTCTTTTTGTTCAAAAGTTACACAAGAAAGACGTACTAATGTATTACAACTGTACAGTTAAAACTGAAGCTTGTAACGGACTACTTTGCCGGACTATGTTAAAATAAAACCTTATTTTATAAAAAATTAGTCTATACTAATATCATAAAGAGGAAAGATTTGTATTTTGGTATGTATTCAAATAACTCAAAAACTAGTGGGCCGATTTTAAAAATTATTTCACCGTTACAAAGGTAATTTATCTGTGAGTAATATATGCTATATTTTATTTTCACCAGGGCAAAGTCACGAGCAACAGCTAGTTACAAATAAAGTTGTTCTGGTGACATAAGCTATAATTCCCGGTAAATTAATAGTTACTTAAGATAAGTTTCCTCGCTTGTTTCCATTAAAAAAAGAACTGTAATTTTAAAAATAGTATTTTGACAAAACAAAAATGGTTAAATTAAAAAACAATTATGGAGTTAATACTCGTACACATATATACATTCAATGTCATATCTTTTGATAAAAAAAACCTTTTATTTTTTATTATTATGTGTCAAGGTCAAGTACATCCAAACAACTATTACGTTAAAGCGCAAATAACCTAAATGTCAAAAATATGGACAGCGAATTGAAAGGTCTTAGGTTCGTAATGTCATTTGTCTCTTACATTAGTATTTCAAACTTATCAATAATATTTTCTCTGCTCTTGAAAGCAAAATGACTTAAAAGGATTTTAATATTTTTTAGACTACATTTCGCCTGCGACTCCGACCGCGTTAAATTAAAAAAAAAGGAAGTAGCCTATGTGGCCTTCCTGACTATCCCCTACATCTATGCCAAATTTATTCGCGATCCAACAGCAATTTAGGCTACAAACTCTAACATCCATCTACACTTTTACATTTTTTTACTGACTTCGACATTTACAATATAAGTAAGATTAAGGGCCTGTCCCACCAATGGCTGATAGACGTCACTTTCAGATAAGGGAACAAAATCCTATGTTTCTATCACATATTTTACACGTTCGATTGTTATCAGGCAATTTACAATTTGGTGAGACAGGCCCTAAATGATGTTTTTGTAAAAAGGCATAACCTTATTTATAAAACAAAATCATATCAAAATTGAATTAAATTAATCTCGAATGTACAAGGTGACAAGTTCTCTTCCTCTGTACGTTTTCACCGCGCCTTATGACATAAGGTAAATGATTCATAGTACGAAACACGAATATACATGAGGAAAGCGTCTCTCAAAGAACACATTGAGTGAATTCTAAATAGGTACAAACATGTACAACAAAATAAAAGAATAATGAAGCCATATGTAAAAGCTCAAATTGGCTTTGCAAATTTACGAGTTAAAAAAGTCCCAAGTTTTCCCTATTTTAGGGTGCAGTTACATTAGGTCATTATACGTAGTGTCCTGTCGCAAGTAAATCAAAAGTTGTACATAAATTTAGTTGACGAGTATGCAATCGCTAACGCATGCGGGTTCTAACGACTATCCAAAGCGTTTCTCGCATGCGGGCGCTAACTGAGACTGCACCCTTATTTAATCTGACAGACGTACACTCGCTAGAGGCGTCCCCTGCCAACAGTGCCACTCACTTTTGACACTTTGCTTATATACAAAATATCTCTCCAACATTTCCGCGTGGATCAAACTGTATTCATATTGTATTACGTCAGGAAATAGCCGACAATGTCTATCTATATTGGCGTAAAACCCATTATGATAATTACATTATACTGGGCATCAAATCTTAGACGCGATACATCAAAAAGTTTAGAAATTTTAAAAGCATGATGTACAAAAAAGCATATTTTAGTGAAGAATACAATGATAGGTAAAAGAACGAAGACAATTATTAAACGGGGGTTCACTTGTGGAGAGGGGGTTTGGCTGAGCTTGCATAGGGGTCGGCATTTGCATTGGAGGATAC
>JAOCNA010000029.1:9478078-9489400 GCA_026546675.1 Papilio helenus | reverse complement strand
TCTGTCTGTCTGTCTGCAAGCCGCGTTTGTTCCGGGTAATCTCCGAAACGGCTGGGCCGATTTCGACCGGACTTTCATTGAAAGGTAGCTAACATAAACGGGGATATTATAAAATACTTTTTTATCTTAATATTGCATGGACGAAGTCGCGGGCAACAGCTAGTGTATAATGCTTGCTTTCTGAATAGATTAAATGGCTTTATTTTAAAAAATACTCATGCATTAACCGTAGTCATTTACAAGATGGATCATATTGATTATTGTTTATATTGTCTCAATATATTCAATAACATCTCTCGTTAACATTTTACTGGAATGCCAGCTACTAACTAACCGGCATGTATCCGCCATTAAGTATAAAAGTACAAGGATGTTCTTAAATTCAATTTTAAATGTTAACATTCGGAATTTTAGAGCACCCTGTTGTTTATTATAGACCTACAGATACAGGATGTTGTTTCTAATGATGTATTAAACGCAGTTATTTACCTCTGCAAGGTGCCGAAGTAGGAATCCTTCAAGCAGTCCACGAAGGTGACCAGTTTTAAGCTGATCTTGCGACTTAACTTCGAAAGTACTGCAAATATCAAATACCTATTTAAATAAATATTATAAAGAGGAAAGATTTGTATTTTTGGATTTTTGTATGTATTGAAAAACTCTAAAACTGGGCCGATTTCTAATATCCTTTCACCTTTAAAAAGCTACGTTATCAGTGAGTAATATATATTGTTTAATATTTTTTAATTTGTCGCGGACAAAGTCACGAGCATCACTTAAATGAAGATTGTATGGAGTTTCCCATCACATTTTTATTGATTTTTATCTTCTTACCAGTTTGTTGAACATCCAGAGAAGCTTGCTTGATAGATATATTGGTGGTGTTCGTGCAAATGGTGACGTTGGAGACATTGGTGGCATCGGTGGCATTAGTGGCATTAGTGACATTGGTGTCAACAGTGTTGTTCCAGCCCCGCTCTGTGCCGGAGAGGGACAACTCATTCTCCACTCGGATCATACCGATTTGTGACACCAGAGATGTTTCATCTTGACTCTGTAAAACAAAAATACAAAATGATGTCAAGTTTGAATTAAAATGGACATTAAATTAAACTTGACTAACATAAAAAATATCATAAAAATACACAATAACCAACGTCATAAAACCAATAACATATTTGTACAACATACCACAATATATCAAATGAAAAAGCTTGGCATGTAGAATTTATTACACCATGTAAATCCAAGATGGCCGCCATCATAAAATGGCGAGTGACTGTGATTTCTAATAGAGTAGGAATTTAAAATTATACATGAATATAAAGTTTAAACACTAAAATTTCCTTTAACCCCCTTTTTCTAGTTTTTCTCCCTCTCTCTCTAGTCTTTCCTAATCTCTCTTTAACTTAAACCTACCTTAGGTCTTGTATAAGTGTCGCTGTATGTGAGGCTCTCACCTTAGGTTTACCAAACAGATACAAAAGTCTGCGAAAACAGTAGGCGACAATGACACTTAGACAAGAAATGACAAAATGGCATATGACAAAGGTGCACCGCAGCAGAGGGAGCGGTGCGGCAGGTTCTTGCGAGCTACGGCGTGGTTTGCGAGGGCGCGGCGGGAGCGGCGGGTGCGGCGGGCGTCAGCGACAGCCGGCGGATGTTGGGCGTGTCGTACTCCTCCATGGAGATGTTGCGCGACATGCGGCGCTGCACGCCGGGCGGCGGCAGCGAGGTCAGCAGGCCCTGGCCCTGACAGAACAGCAGCACCGACACCGCCACCTTCGCCGGCTGCAAGCACCACCCGACAACCACCACTTATTGAGAAACGTGCATTACGTTTGAAAAAAACACGTCGTGAATATAGCGTGCAGACCAGGCGCATGCGTCAAGAGGGAGCAATCCCGCGTTTCGTCTGATGAGTGTGCGTGGTGGAGGCACCATTGTGGTTCTCATCCCCTTGCCACGCTTTTCTTGTAAAGAAGGGATGGGTTGAGGTGTCGGAAACGCATATCGATTAAAGTAGGCAACCCGATTGTAAACATGGATTTGTATGGGCTGCTGTCACTTCATAATTTCGAAATACATTCCCATATGTAAAGAGTAGATATAGTGAGAGCAATGCAAGGCGGAGGCGTGGCCGCTGGATAGAAGCAGGAAAGAAAGGAGCTCACCGCCTCGGTGAGCACGTCGCCCACGTTGTCCACCTTGAGGATGGTGACCTTGTCCTTGTCGAGGTCGCGGTACATCTTCTCGACTACGGAGGCGTAGGGGCTGCGCGCGCCCGTCACCAGCAGCAGGTCCGGCCTGCAGCCGCGCAGCACCAGGTCTTTGCGGCTGCAACGCGGTACAAGACACCATCGTTACTTAATGCGCAGTACGTGAGCCACTACGCGAGCGAACGCGCCAGGCGCCAGTTGGGCCGCCGAACTCACTTGATGAAAGCGCGCACGTACTGCTTGAGGTTATGCGGGTTTAGGTTTCCGCGCAACCGCGACCGGTACTCGGCCAGCGTGCGCTCGCGCTCCCCCTCCCCCGGGATTTGCTGCAACAAAAAACAATACTATTGGTCGCGATATTTTTATTATTCTTTTTGACATTAGAGCCAACGTAAAGTTACTAGTTAGTGCTTTGTTAGAACTAAGAAAGATATAGTTCTAGAAGAAGCCACAATGTGGTGTAGGAGGAAACGACAGCGAATATTGTTGATTGTGGTCTGTCTTAAGGTGGTCGGAGCGAGCGTGAACCAGCATGGTATGAGCAGTCGATGTACGACGTTGGTGCCGCGTGATACGAACGGCGGCGTGCGTTACACAATGTAATTATATATACTCAACGTCAAAGTAAACTTGGTTACAGTTAATCAAAAACTTAAATGTAGGCAGCTAGTCAACGGTCAATAAGCTAATCTTGAATCTATAGGAACTAACTCTACAGAATATAATTTGTTCATCACAAAGCAGCAGTAGTAAGTATAATTACACGAGTGTCGTAATAAATTCCCCGGAGGACGCGCTACGATTAAACGGCTATTATCGTGTTTATTTGTGAAGGTTATAAGATACTAAGGAACAAAAAACATAATCACGCGTCACGCACGATGTGGATTGTTAAAACAAAAAATTACTTAGCAATAAATAATAATACTTAGGAATATAGTTTATGTGTTGTAACATGAACCAATCCCCGGGTCCGCCGACAAGTAGCTTTCACTAAACATCACAATGTGCCCGAAGTTTGAATAGTATCAGAGAAGGTCGCCCGATTTATAGCCTGCACTTAGCAAAATTTCAGATTATCTCTGCCGACAAGAGAGTTAACCGAGTTCAGAGAAACAGGAGGAGCTCAGGCGTCAGGCGTATGTGTAGACGTTCAATAAGGAATTTATGAGGACAGGAGCGTTAATTGCTACTTACCATTAGATGTAGCTGCCTGCTGTGTAATTAAAGTTCATTACTGCGATGGTTGAGATACTCGGAGTAGTACGGATATATGTATGTATTTATGTACCTCAAGGTTACGTAACCGCATTGCATAAAACTCTTGTGCGTGCCTTTGCTTACGTGCACGGTGGTAGAGCCCGCTTTAACATTTTCGCACGATTGGGCCGGCTCGTCCGGTGTAATACCACGACCACACAGAAGACAGGCGTCAAGTGGAAGTAATTCCGCGTGCAGTCTGATGAGTGTGGTGCCGGAGGCCCAATTTTAGTCCCATTTCCTTTCCACCCTCTTCTTAAGAGGAAAGGATGGGAAGGAAAAATGGATTTGACGGCGGAGGTGACGCATAGGAAGGGGAAATATCCTCTTTATGTGCGTGTCCTTCTCCGTCGAGTAAGGGTAGGCAACGCATCTGCAATTGCGGACGTCTATGGGCAGCGGTCGCTTCGCCATTTCAGCGGATTCGGTGGCCGCTTGCTCGTTTGCCACCTTATTATATAAAGAAAAAAAACGCTACTTGCTGGTCAGTGAAGTAACTGAAGTAATTGCTATTGACCTTTCTGACAGTTTTATCAAAACGAGGGATCCGACTCTTCGATATTGATAAATTAAATGCGCCAATGACTGCGCGTCATCTAACTCCGGGAATATAGATAGATATATAGATATCCTTCGACTAAATTTAGCGATATCATAAACTGTATTTCAACAAAAAACATATTAGTAACTACTGTTTTATGTTCACACAGACAGACAGACAGAATTAAGACAGAAAGATTAAGAACAACATTTTGATAGAAATACTGTCATGATTTCGTACCGATGTCAGTGTCGGTGTCATTATCGCAAGTCGCAATCGGCATCCTATTAGCTCCGCCGTGGGAAGAAAGGTTAGTAAACAAAAGAGAACAAACCTGATAGCGATAGTGTAGGGGTTCTTGCAGAGAACTCACGTGTCCAAACTTGTGGTAAATGAGGAAGTCCTCCTCCGAATGCGAGATGTCGGCGCCGCGCCAGCGTGAGAAGCGACTGCGGAACGCATCGGCCACCGAGGAGGTAGAGGCGGTACAGTTGACGAGCACGAGGCCTAGCAGGCGCGCCGGGTGCGCCAGCCCGCAGCGCGCCAGCACGTTGGCGCCAGCGCCCTCGCCCAGCCCCACCGCGTACCGCACCCTCAGGAAGTCCAGCACCGTCACCAGGTCCTCGCCGAGCGTCTGCAGCGACGGGAATGGGTACCTGCCGCACACTCACAACTGATGTAAATGCTTCGGCGACAGTATGCCAATAGTCCTGTGCTCTTGGGTGTGAACACTGATTTAATATGACCATATCCTAGCGGTATTTGGTTGCCTAAGGCTTAGTCACCCTAACTTAGGGTAGGCTCCGAGCCCCTCAGAGGGGACATATATGAGCTGGTGATGTGATATCCTAGCGGTGTAATCTTAGTTGGATTCATTAAGAGAACACTTTTAGATTTAGAACAATTAGTGTGACACTGACGACTCGGGCAAGTCGGGTGAGCTCTCCTCGTGGCCTGGCACGTCCACGTGGATGAAGCAGGACCGCTCTTTGATCTCGGCCATTGCGGGACAGTTTACGAAGTCCACCAGTGACGTATCTGCGAAATCAAACACGAAACCGATCAGCGAGTCCTATTCGCACGGAGCTTGGCGCGACTTGGCTCGGCTCGGCTCGCCCACTGCTACACTTTAGCAAGAGCCACGAGCCGAGTGCAGTCGGATGGGATGATTCTATACTCTAATTTGAGACGGCTGATCATATCAAAAGCAATGGTGTTAAACCTAACGTATTGTGACTTTCCTCCCAAAACAAATACCAAACAATAAAGGAGAATAAGAAGCGAATTTGCAGGGCCCCGGCTTGTTTCTGAAGATTAGTTAAAGTGAGACATATGTACCTTAAATTGCGACAATTTAAAAATAATTAAATAGTTAATGGAACGTGACTCACGGTTTGTGCCCAAATCATGGACTGTAAGGAAGACGCATCTTTTGTCCTGCTGACTCAGGTCGCCCTGCAACAGAACATCCGGTCACTTTTCTCCCGTCGGCGATGGCTGGCCAACTGTCGCCTGTCACTTCACGTGCCTAATGCCGTTAATGCTCGCTGCCGATCAAACTTACAATAACAAAAATCTAAACAACAAAAAATAAAATATGATGGAATATTATTCCTTCAACAGAATAACATGAAAATTTACAAAAAGACTTTTCAGAACAAATTATTAATTGCATACTTCTGGCATTTATCGAGGCGGCGACGTCGAGTGATCGCCGCGGGGGCAATCGCGAGTCGGGGCGGTGCAGGGTGAGCGAAGAATAGAACAGTTCGTCTTTAACCGTTAAATGCGAAAAAATAATTTTGAATTTGCGAACGCTCCTGCCGCCGCGCGCCAGCCGCCGCCGCGCAGTGCCCACGTGTCGGTCTCGTCCGCGTCCTCTATAAAAATAGCTCCGGCGTTTTTTGTTTACTCAGGTACAGAATATACACGAACATAACAAATATTTTGAGGTCCTTGAAACATAAATTACAAGAGCCGGGTCGGCTTGCCTTTCAATGTGCCCAGGTCATTAGAGTATACGTACGCCTATGTCATCCTTGGACCAAAGGCAAAACTGGGTACATTATGATCGTATTGTTTTTACCAAACGTTAGCAGTAAAATTTTCGAAGTACCGAGTCAGTCCTGGTCTCCTGGCGGAGAGTGGTCGCTAAATAGATCGCTGCTCTAGTATGTGGACAATACCTCATATCATTTATTTTCTTGCTGCAAAGAGGCAGACTAGCCGGGAGCGTGAGGAACGCTCGTCTGTATACTTTAAATACTCGTGAACGCTTTTTATTTCATTCAAATAGTGTAAGCTGACAAAGGCGTGGGCGTGGGCGTGGGCGAGGACGCGGGGAGAGCGCGTAGGGGCAGGAGGTTGCGTAGGCGCGGTGCTCACCTGGACATGAACATGGATGTCACCGCTGCGGTCGGTGCTGACCACGTACTTCTGCAACAATTGGAGAGGTACTTCAGTTTCTTCCTCGTCACACAGGTTTGCTTTATATCAAGTGAAGTAGGTTTAGGTTTAATCATTTAAGACATTACACACCAAAATGTTATAAACGCAAATGAAAAAAAAAACTCATCCAGGAGTGTTGCTGAGTGTTCGTGTGTTTTGGTGGATATTGGTGGGTGTACCATGTGGTCTTATAAATAAAAGTAATAAAAGTTAATTTTCATATATTTACAAAATACTATTCATACAAACTTAACTATACAAAACAGATACGGACTCAAGGAGTCTACTTCATATCCACGCTTACTATACGCTATCACCATTGTTTAAATAGTCAAACAAAAATGCTTGGTGTGCAACTGAATATTTTTCGCCAAAACATCACAGTACCTGGGCGCAGAGGCCGCGGCCTGCCATGGTGCGGGAGCCGGCAGTGCCAGTGGTCGCGGGCGGTCGCGGTTGGACGCGGGTGGACGCGGTTGGACGCGGTTGGACGCGGGTGGACGCAGGTGGTGGTGAGTGCCGATGGCTAGCGAGTGCCGCGGCTGCCGGGGGCTCAGTGTCGCGCGCCGCGCTGCCGCCGCTCCTCAAATGCTTTTAATAAACGTTCCTAAGGCGTATTCACACTCTCTCGCTTGTACCAGATGCATTTCTCACATTTCAAATAGTCTTAACTGCAATTTGTCCTCGTTTATGTACATTGTAACAATGGCGTCTTTTACTTGTGCCATTGAGTACTCTCATTCACTGTGTATTCTTGTATCATAGCTATATCACTTCAGAAAAGTATAATTATACCACTAAGCGCTCTGGTCTTATCGAGGATCCGAAGGTCTGAGATCGCTTCCCGCCGTCGGTCGTGCAGACGTACAGTAGTACAGGCTTTCTACAAGAAGGCAGCAGCGAGCAGCCGGCACCGTACCTCGTTGCGGACGGCGCGTTACGTTAGAGGGTTAACAGCCGCGCGTCAAATTTTATTGTTTACGCGCCGGTGCCAAGAATTGCGCCGGCAAACTAGAAATGTCTCGGCTGTGGTGCGCTGTGTTGCAATGTTTTCCTGTGTCACCGGAAAAACTACATAGCGATTGAAAAATAGAAAAAACGTTGAGCGATAAGCTCGAGCAGAGTTTAGTTCATCTTGCTACGAGTTATACTCTGGCCATGTTCCATCCCCTCTCTATTGTTCCTTCCACTGGTTTATTTACTCTTCCTGCCGGGCCGGACACCGAGGCCCCAGTAGACGGAGGCAATAATTGATGATAGATAACTTAACCTTTCATAGGTTAAAAGTCAATTATTCAGCTAATTCTATTTCCTCTCACTTTTTTGCGATTTATTTCTACATAACTATCGAATTAAATATCAATCAATCGATTATAATCAATCGCTGTACGCTCCGTCATAATAATAACTTGTTAATAATAGGCATCGGTGGGTAGGTATGCCAATGTGTGTAATGAGGGCACGGCGGCGACTTGTGCACGGTTCGTCAATTACACGTTAATTGTGCCCTGGTAATGTACGTATGCGCATACGTCACAGGTCCGGCTACGCGCACGGCAGCAGGACACATATTGCTACTGCTGTTGGACTCATGAGGCCCTCCAAATGACGTGCTTTATATTTAAACATTTACAAAAAATGCGGAAAACAGCGGAAACGCAAACGAAATTTTTGTTTGGTTAATTCTTAAATAAGGTAAATCTGTTAGTGATAGGTAACAGCCTGTTACTTGGTACTAACAAGTAACAACTAAAAGCTTATAACTTGCTAAAAAGTTACCTCACACCTATTTAGTGGTCTCGCGAATATCTAAGCGCTTGGCGGGTGGCAAGTGGAAAGTAAGCGCCTGACGAAAAATAACGGCAATACATGTTGTAACATGCCGCGGCTGCCGATGCCGTCAGTGTCGATCCGTTGCCGGCGCGCTCGTATTGTAATATAACGTCCGTAACCGGCGGCGTTACCGCTGGCGTGTAAGTGCAGATAAATAATTATTATCTTGTAAACACAACGCACACATTTGAATATTTTGCGAACTCGCATTTTGAGCTCCAAACAACCTGCAATATATTTTATCGATTACAAGTCATTTGTACCGTGAGACTCGGTTATGTTAATAGCAGATATCAAGCCTCTACTAAAGCTTTTCGCGGTCATGTAGATATACATATAGTACTAACTGTTGCTTGAAATTAAAAAATAATACAAAACATAGCCTACTCACCGATAAATTACCTTTCTAACTGTGAAAGAATTTTTAAAATCGGCCGAGTAGTTTTTGAGTTATTTCAATACATACAAAAATACAAATCTTTCCTCTTTATAATATTAGTATAGATAAAACTGGGAACGGTGCAATATAAGTGAAAAATTTATCTGAAAGAAAAACTACTTACAAACAATACTTTCTTTGCTGTATCACTACAATATCCACAAGGCATTTTATGAAATTTA
Source organism: Papilio helenus (assembly GCA_026546675.1). Taxonomy (NCBI): domain Eukaryota; kingdom Metazoa; phylum Arthropoda; class Insecta; order Lepidoptera; family Papilionidae; genus Papilio; species Papilio helenus. The sequence goes on along the minus strand of JAOCNA010000029.1, from coordinate 9,480,478 downwards.
AAATATTAAAAATCACAGACTCTAACAAACTCCAGAAGCAAACTGAAGACATTCTCTCAGCTGTAAGAAGCTTATTTACATGTAAATGAATTAGTACTTTGGTCTGTCTCTTATGCTTGTTAGGAATTTGAAATCTTTTGTCAACATATAATGTGTTTGCCGAAACAAATTTTTGAATGGATGATGTTATGTCGTCAACACCACGAAAATATATCGAAAAGAATTGACACAACTCACTATAGAGCTAAACTAACAACATAAAACTGCTAGTAAAATGATGAAAGTTATTAAAAACTACTAGACATTTAATCATAGTTACTAATATTATGAGTGCAAGCATGGCTCAATGGATTTCGATGATATTCGGTACAGCTGTGGAACATAATCTGGAAGACGAATTGGCTACTGATAAACTTTTTTTTTAATTCCGAATGAACGAGTCGCGGGCAAAAGCTAGTGATCAATAAATAACTGCCCCATCTTTTCTTAAAGCCATAAAATTCATCATTATCCAATATGTTATTACTTAGTACATTTTGCATAATGATATTCACGGCAAAATATCGAAGGATATAAACATGTACTGATCTTTACACTGTTTACGTTATTTGGATATTCAATACAATAATTGACGTAGTAACGAATTGGACGAATCGTTTATTGTTAAAAATAAGTACAAATATTCATTTAAAAATCTGTTAAATTTCCAACTATTGCTTGATACTCTCACAGACTGAATTCAGTGATGTTTGATGGTATATAAAAGTTTGGCTAAGAGTAGATTATTCATGCTTAAACTACACTAAGGAACCTTGTGACCTTATGTGCGGCATTATGATTCTTTTCAAACAATCATCAACAATCAAAACATCTTAAGAACGACAATTATGGGTCACTGCTTTGAATTGTAATTAGGTTCCGGGAGTTTTTCCTGTTGTCTATTTTAAACAATCATTCTATATAGATGGTAACATTCATACTATAAATAACAAAGTATACAAATTAGCACGATATTGTCATTAAACGAGACTGGAAAAACAGTCGTCAATCGTCTTAATGAAAGCTCAGAAAATCGTTAAATCAAGATGGCGTTTTTAAACCATTCGTATGTTCTGTAAACTCATAAAATGTTATCTCTTTCATCTATACTAATATTATAAAGAGGAAATATTTGTATGTTTGTATGTAATGAAATAACTCAAAAACTACTGGGCTTATTTCAAAAATTCTTTCACTAATAAGAAGCTACGTTATCAAAGAGTAACATAGGCTTTATTTTTTATTATGTTTTGATTTCGCGCGGGCGAAGTCTCGAGAGAGCTAGTCCTCTATAAAATAAGAAATAGCAATACAGAGTACAATAAGATGGCTTACCACAGTTTGATCCTTCCCCGCCGACGCCAGACATCCAACTGCATAGAACCGGATAAAGTTGATATTTATCAACTATTCAATGATAAACGCACTCTTTGTCTTATTTGTATTCAATGTATTTAGTGTTTTGTTTTGATGTTCGTTTGTCTTTGCGACCTTTTTATGAACCTTAACTTTTTTACAGACGACTCTCATAAGCTAAAACAATTTATTATTATTAAATAGTGTTTGAACGCAAGGTGATATTCTGGATAGATATGGAACTAAAGCCTTTGAATACAGAAGGCGATTGAAACGCCCTCATGCCAGTATTTTTATGTTCTTAATTTAGCGGTAAATGAATAAGAATCAAAAATATTTTCAGCTACTAATGTGTATTAGACGTTTAAAATACGTTTACATTAAATATCGATAAGCGATTACAAATAAAAATACTAGTATAAATGGTACTTACATTATACCTGATGTTTTATTTACGTGACATTGGGACAGGGGACGCATGTTTTGTTTACAATTTTCCTTGTTCATTGTACCAACATATCAGTACTTTAAAGAATTTTGAACTTTATTTCAAGGTTGTAAGGATCAATTTTTTTAAAGTTATCTTTTAATCAAATATGCAATTCTATTATAGTAAAGTTTGTTTGGTCTATAAAATAAAACAACTAAGTAAACCTTGGTGACAAGTACAAGTCCGTTGTTATTATTATTTTGCACTTTATTTGACCTGTTTATAAGATAACGCAATAATAATAAAGCGCCTATTCTAAAACCTGTATTACGTCTTAAGTGCAATTCATAATTAATAATGATTTAAGGTTAGGTTATGAAACATCTCCACAGAGTAGTTACAACGGTTACTCTCTAACATAAATACTAGTTTAAACTATCCACTCTATCCGGAACTACTCTGTGTAAAAGGTGAAACTTTTTTATTATAGTTTTAATAGTTGCATTTACTGTTTTAATAGATTAAGTCGTAGAGGAGATAAGTAATAAAAGTATGTTTATGTTAAAAATGTTTAA
>JAOCNA010000029.1:9427009-9437279 GCA_026546675.1 Papilio helenus | reverse complement strand
CTTTTGTGTTATTTTGTGCAACATATCTGTACTGCGAATTATTAACATGTGTGTTATTTAATTGACCTACATTGAGGTTTGTTCAGAGAATTTCTAATTATAAGGAAAACCAATTAATTGATTGACCAGACTACGCATTGTTTTTAACATTGCTCGATTTTTTTTTAATGTTTTAAGGATACGATTTTATTACCCTGGTTTATAGGAACATACGCCCGCGCGCTCGCCGCCCTTGGCCACACGTCGTCGTTTGCTGCTTCCGAGACTGCTCTCATCGCCTCTATGCTGGACTCGTTGCTGCTCTTAGGAAGGTATTGAAAAAATTGCTTAAAGAGTTATTAAAATGTCAGTAATTTAAAACTAGTCCATAATGTGATATAAATGAAACAATCAACGTGCAGGCGTGCGCATCAAATCGTCCAAATATCATGTTTAAATGTTTTAATTCAAGCCAGCAGCCGGTTGCAAGTTAATAGTATGCAATATTATTTGCACTTTATCAGTTTCATTGTATCGTATGTTGTGGTTTCGTTAGGGCTCTCGTTAAAGACGCATCTTCTTTGGAATGGAACACGTAGATTTGGAATGAATTGTAGAAGTTACTATGGGCTAGCTTACCTCTGATCCGATCGATCATGTGCCGCAGCTGTTGTCGCAGCACTTCTCGCTGAGCCTCGAGGTCCTCACCCGACAGCAACCTCGCTGTCTCTCTGCAAAGACGAATTCCCGTCAGTTGCACCACTCATTCAAGATACGATTTTTCAGCTTCTATCTCCACTATTGCCGCGGTTAAACTTTGAGAACGTAGCTGTTTTTATGCTAAATTTAGCAAGGCGACCATAAATATAAAGGTGTTACCCCGAGGTGTCGGCGGAGTTGTGGGCGGTGGTGAATTCGGCGCCGGATTCGTCCTCAGTGCTCTCGGTGCTCTCCTCGCTCTCGGTCTGTTCCGTCTGCGTGTCCTGCTCGTCGAGGTGGAGCGGTCTGCCCGTCTTCGCTGACACTATCGGTTTGGATGAGGTCGTCGCCGCCATCGAGTGCATCAGCTGTACCGGCTGCACCAACTGCACTGGCTGCACGGGCTGCACCAGCTGCACCGGCTGCACTAGCTGTACCGCCTGTACTGGCTGCACTGATTCTGCTCGTGTGATGAGTTTTTTTACTTTAGATAAAACGCTTAAATCAGATGTAGCGGGTATGGTTTGTGTGGTTGGTTTTGATTCAATCGCTTCGCAATAGTAAACTTAAAAAATTAAGCATGGTTCATTACAAAAGCTGATTGCAAATAGAGGTAAAAGTTTCAAGAATAGTAGCCCCCTGCGCAAGTATGATATGCATCTGAAAACATTTTTATTGTGATTGTAGTGGCAGGCTATGTGTGAAAATAGTCAGTCACTGTCTGCGGCCGTCATTGCGGTCGTGAACTCACGTTCGGTGGCGTTGCGCGCGGCGCCGGCGCCGGTACGCTGCTGCGTCGACAACAGGTACAGCTGCACCGCGTCCCCGCCGCCGCGACTGCCCTCTCTGCACAAATTGCATCGCATATTATATACTTAATAACAACTCAACATTAAACACTTGCACAAATTTAACTTTATGTAAAAGTCGATTGCTGGCAATACGTAGGTATTAGTAGGTATTAGTTGATAAAGTAAAGTAGTTTTGTATGAGTTCGATACAAATAGATAAAGACTCGTACGCTATATTTTTGCTGCCGTCATATCGCAGGACTGAAGTAGTATTGATGCTCTTTGTCTCCTCGACACTGGCACCTTTGGTCTCCTCGCTGTCGGCGGCGGGCTTGGGATGCTTGTGTCGCAGCTTCAGCGGTGGCATGTCTGAAATGTTAGCGTATGGAGGTGTTGCGTTAGAGGTAGCCTCGAGATGGATGGATTGCAGCAATAGTGATATGTTGAAGATTGTAGTACCTCGGAACAGACGGATCTTATCCGACATCTTTCCCTGACGCAAAGCGAAGATGATAATGACGACTTCTATTAATTTACGAGTATGTTGTTATCAGATAATGTTCTTTTAATATTAAAAGCATTGCATAAGCAAGGGTGTGTAACTATAACATAAGAAGCAATGTAAACGTACCTTCATGCAGCAGGGTCTCGTCGGAGGAGTGGTGCCGCTCGTGCGCTCTGCGGAAGTAATGTATTACTATTGTACACACTAGTTGTTTACTCTTTATTTTCTGTCAGGCGCTATTATAAGCCATGTTAATAACATATGCTTTTTCAACTTAAGCTTTAAGAATGAAAACAAAATTGCATCTTACCTTTTATTATATTTAAAACTTTTACGGAAAATTACTTATTGGTGCATAACCTTTTACTACACAACTGTTTTGTTCGCACAGTGCCACGTGGGTTGGCTTCCATAAACTTTGGATGACACAGTTCAAATGTATAATTTCGGATAAGATGAAGCCCAAAAAACAGTATTTTTGACTTACACTTGTGCGGTGTCAAGTTAAGATAGATTTTTAAATTTGAAATTGGTGTAAAACTAATTATAATTCAAAGGAATAGTAGCCGTATGGATTATTTCGTCTAATATCGTGCGGAAGAACCTGCGTGCGAGAGTGTGAGAGTGTGTGCAACATACAGTGCGGGGAGCGGGGCTACAGGGTGTTAAATTACAACAAACAACATCCTCGATGAGTTAATATTATTTAAATCTACGGCAACAAAGTTTACAATTCACAAACAATATTTCTGTTACAAATCAACTAATCTACAATCTACGTCATGGAAGGATATATATTAATTCCCTGTCATATTATTGCACCATTCCTTGACACCCTGTAATATAGTTTTTTTTTTATGTATTAGAGTATAATTATTCTACAAAGTCATATTTTTACAGACATGAGTTACAAAAGTCAGCAATTGATAATTTTGCGAAACCGAAAAGATTTAATGACATCAGTTCCAGGTTATGTTAACTTTAACTACAAATTTAATTTACATCACCAGTCTTTAACCAATATTTACTTCAATATGTTGGTTATAAATATATGTAAAGAAGAATCCAAATTAGAAGATAAAAACAGCTCATGTGGTAATAAATTAGATCCTAGATAGTGATGAAGGCCATATTAAGCGGTAGAGGAATGGAGAGTCTACATGCTGGCGTCCTCTGCTACGTGGCGAGTGTCCTCCAGGCTCTCTCTGGTCTCCTCGCTGCCCGACTCGCGGCCCGCGTCGTGCTCCGCCTCATGCCCTGCCTTGTGCCCTACCCTGTGTCCTGTTCTGTGCCCTGCCCGCCTCGCCTCCGACCCACTCACTGTATCTGGAAGTTAGTTGAATCATTTTAAATACAACATTGGCTAGTTTTTTGTAACAGAAAGCTCACTTGTTAACGAGATGTCATCGACTTCGTATTTTTATTTTAAAACCCTATAACAAAGTATAATATTGGTACCTTTATCTGGGGCGTTGAGGGCGGGCGGCGGCGGGCCGGCGGACGAACGCGCCTGCTCAGCCAGGCCTGGCAAGTTGCCCACGCCCCTGCCGAACATACACCACATATACTTTGCAACCCTGCTCTTTAGAGAAGGAAACTGCCTTATTCTTTACAATAAGGTTTACCTATAGTTTTTTGGGTTATAGACAAAGTTGACGGAGTTGTAGCCGAGGGGCGTGCCGAGCAGTACGGGGGGCTCGGGCTGTGCGACGGGCGCGGCGGACGCGACGGGTGCGACGGGCGCGGGGGGTGCGGCGCGCAGCTGCAGCGGGGACATCACCTGCAGCGAGGGGTCCACCAGCAGCGTGTTCTGGTAGCCTGGACGTCACAGTAGGGACTCGGTTATTAAGCGATATATTTTACTTTACAATTTATTCTTTAATGAGTGTAAGTGTTCTGTAAGTGGATAAGTTTTTATCTTGTAATCTATTTCTTTTGTGTTTGTTATCTGATAAATAAATACAACGACATCAATAGCGATGTATAACGCAGACAGTACGTACCTCCGGCGTAGTGTCCCTGCGGCGCGGCGGCCACGATGTACACTGGCTGGTAGCCGCCTATTGTGCCCGGCCTAGAAACACATATCAAAAAATTAATTGTGTTACGATGTAGTTGCGTGTTTTGCAGACGGCGTTGCGCTGCGTGCCCACTCACCTGTAGCCCGGCACCGGCATGTGCACTATGAACACCCGCTGCCCGGGGATCAGGCCGGGGATGTTGCCCGCAATAGGAGGCTGCCGGTCAAAACATTATTGTATCATTTAGTATTAGTCACATTATGTGAAGTCATCCTTATTTATTTCTTGAATAAATATTATTTTATTTACAGAGACATAATTAAAATATATGAAATATATGGTGGTGATGAGTACCTGCGGTGGCTGCAGGGGCTGCTGGGGGGGCTGCACGCCGGGCACCAGCTCCACCTCGCTGTCGGGCTCCAGAGTTTCCAGCCGAGCCGCGCGCGACGGCACTACACATAACACACAATTGTATAGATACTCATTGTACCAACAATGTACCAAGATTGCAAAAGAACATAGGGTGGTATGGACTGTACTGTACATGTACTGTCGGCCAATTGGTCGCCGACATGGTATGAGAAAAAATACAAAGAGTAAAAATAATGTTTAAGGATAGTTATTCAATTGCGAGCAATTTTCACATAGCTTAAAATTTGTGACTCTCTGATGTTCTAGAAACATCAAGCTTAGTTATATGAGGAGTTGTTTAATGTTTTACGATACAAACTAAATGTAAACTTTAGAACTGGTCACTTACCATTTTTCTGTTGTGCCAAGGTGTAGTAGTTTACCATTTCTGGACTATCCATGTAATAATCTAATCTGAAACGAAAAAAAAAAACGATTAATATCGGTTTTAACGCCAGAAAAAATATGCCGTGATATCATATTGGTAATTTTTTTTATTAGAAATATCTTTATTCCTCCAAGAAGAACCCGCAAAGGGACACGAACTATCTTGATATTTTAAAGAAAGTTGATTACTTAGTCGGTGGCATGGTTGTATGTATTTAGGATCAGCGATGGGGCTGGCCTCTGGGTGGCAAACGTTCCATTTAGGATAGGTAACTCACGGGCTGATGTGGCGGCGATGTGTGGCAGAGAAGAAGTGCGGCGAGGCAGGTGGTGCGGCGGGGGGCGCAGCCTGCACGGCCACGCACAGTGCCGCCGCGACCAGCTGCAGCTGCAACAAGGTTCCAAGTTGACAAGTTTGTTTCAAACGCATAGGCGTCCCTATAACAACCAGTCCTACGAAGCTGCATTCTTACCACGCGGTCGCGCTTCTTGTACTGTATAGAAGGCGGTCTTGACAAGCGAGACCAAAAAGCCTTATACTAGGTCAGCTGTTAACAATTGTAAAAAATGGCGTAGCCTTCGATTGTGCCTGCGCGATAACGAACATTCCAAACAAAAATAGAAAATAACAAAAAATAAATATCTTGGCTTTAGAATTAGGCATTTTTAGTGTCACTTGTCCTTAGTGAGATACTCGGCTTGTTACATTGCATTATGCAATGACAGCTCGGACAGTCCATTGACGTGTTGTAATATAATGAACCACGTTAATTTTCCTTAGTGCCAGCTGAAGGATGGCCGGCTACTCGGCGCTGCTCGGTTGGTCCGGCGCGGGCGCACTCGCTGAATTACAATCAACCAAAAGAGACTTCGCTGTTCCTAAATGTGATATACTATCATAGGAGCACTAACTATCGACTAGTTCTGAATAAACTAATGAAAATTAATAGGATAACATTATATACTTTTATGGAAATATTCATACTTGTGTTTTAACTTATCAATATCTTAATTAAAAAAATGTGTTCTATTTCTCTCAAATATGAAACGAACAATCTCTTGGATATATTCCTACGGATTTGTCATATGATAACGAATGCGGAATAAAATGCCATTACTTATAGAGATCGCGCGCCGCGAGCGGGCGGACAGATGAATGCTATAATATAAGGAACATATTTGCATTAACGTAAATTACTTTGGAATTTTAGTAAACTTAAACTTCTACATAGGATTTTGCATGCCGACTTTGCGGCGAGATGCATCTGTGCCTCACATCGAAACATACATTTTGTCAATAGGAAAAACATAATGAGTAAAGGTTATTTTAGTTGCGATGAGCAATACAGTAACGGTAGAAATTGGTCATAGTTACTTGCAATAAATCAATAATATGATGCATCACTTTTGTGGTTTGGTCTTGCTGAGTGGTGAGAATTAAAAAAGGTCAATAGCGACATATTTTGACATTACATAGAGACATTCTAATTTTATTAATTATACAGGTATGTGGCATAGTTGCACTTCGCAGTCCACAATTATAACAACGATTGGCTGCAAGTTTCCCGCGTTCGCGTAACAAAGCAATAGTTATGAAGGAAGGACCAGCGGAGGTAACTATTATGTCAACAAAATAGCTGGAGTGCGGCGGCTGCCAGCATTCTCGAATAAATTATAATAAATGAATGTTAGATGTGTTTGTTTGTGTGTTTACATCATCTACGTCTGTCATCAGATGCTCGTGCGCGATACATCGCGACGAGGTGTGGCAGGAACAGCAATTACTTTACCTACTATTAATGTTTATTTACATCGAGTACTAATAAAAATTGACATATAAATAAGGCTCCCGTCAGATTGTACCTGCCTTGAGATTCATAAGTTTCAGATGAAACAGACTTAATAGTAGATCACCATATCTCACAAAATAAACAAAACAAAAATGGAGAGGAAATACAGATGCAACAAGGAGATCCCAGTTAAGGCGCAACATTAGTTAAAATACAACCAGATGGAGATGATGAGAGAGATTCGAGATGGGTCAGTGGTAGACAGATCCTCGTTTGCGTGTGTCGCGCGCGCTGTGTCCCCGCCACAGATAGTCACTCGTCGCCTTACACTTTCAGATCACGTACACTAAAGGTTTTATCTTGCGCACCATCAAGGGCTTTTTGTCTTTTTCGTTGATTTTAATTCGTTATCATTTTATTGCATCATGCCAAAAATTATCGCATTTTATCACGTCAACAGTGAGGTTGAATAACATGTTTTTATAATGTATTTTGAGCTAAACAAACAAACACGTATTATGAAGCCTTGGATTCTGGAAACCTACCATGAATGATATTGAGAGAGATTGACAGTCAGACAGACAGATTGTAAGAGGACCTCGTGGGAGTGAGATGCTCAGTACTGTCATCTGGCGTGAGTGCAAGCTACGAGCTATCCACACCACATGTACCACGCACTGATACCGGTGTGTGACGGAAGGAAACAGCCGGCATTAGTATGTGCTGCATGCGCACGCACGGGCCTTCACCCACTTGCGCTCTCATACGCACCTACAAACAGTCTCTTGGGGGTTATAACGAGCCTCCTAAAGTGCACAATACTATTCCACAGGGGTTGCAGAAGGACTGTAGTCCAGGGGTTAACGATAAAAACGAGCAAGCTCCTAATGTAACTGCTAACTACCAACTATTACAAGATTCACGGATGCGTACTGCGTACAATGGGACAAGCGCGACCTCGCGCATCACACGAAACGTCACATCAAAAGTACTTCCCAACTGTAATTTAGTTAATTTTGTACTTCGTACTACATTTAAGTATTCCGCAAATTTGAATCGGTCTCATTCGAAGTTCATGGCCAAGAAACAAAATGTTTGACTTTGTTTAAATTAATAAAGTATCCTGAACTAAACTTGCAAGTTATGTAAACGTTTTATCAAGCATAGATTTAGCATTAGGCTCGCAACACGCAAGGTCGTTTACCTTATCATGTTTTCGTAGCTGAAATTTTTATTGTCTGTCTGAAAGTGTCCGACATGTAACAGCGTCGTTTGACGCGAGTCGTGTGATGCTGGACACAAGATGCGCGGTTCATTGGCCACTTTACGTGGAAATTGTCAAAATGAGTAGTATTTCTAAGTAACTTAGATTCTGCTCAGGAACATAAAGACGAAGTGAAGATTACTTGGAAATTAAAAACTTCTCGTAAGCTTAAACTTAATCTGATAGATATTTTTAAGAAAGCTCGTGTTCCTCGTGTGTAATATCAAATACTGCTCTATGTTGTTTTAATGGGTAAAAGCTTCTAAATTGCTTACAATTATTTAAGGAACTACGAGTATACCGACCTAAAAAAATATTAATTATTAAACAACGAGCGTACAATGATTTTAAATTGAATTACAACCATTGATATAAATAGTCCCACAGAAGTAGGCAAGTTCAGAATCTGGGTTCAAACCAATAAGAAAATTGAAGCGACATGCAAAGTAACGCTGTTTATTCCGTGTTGCGTTACTTAAGTATAGATGTTTAAATATTAAGAAATGGACGAGGAGGTGACAAGCGGGTAGGCAGTGGCCATAGCGTGCTTCCCATTACTTGACATGTCGCAAGTGAAGTGGCCGGCGCGGTAATACTTCCCGTAATTGTGTAGCGGGCCGGCTGCGGGACGCGCCTCGCCGGCTACACTGCGCTACTTCTGTGTGTACCTTCGTCTTGCTTAACTCTTATGGTGGCATTCTAGTATCAGTTCAGTGGAGTAAGTAACTATTTACTTTGTTCATTTTATACATTCAATTTTCATTTCTATCAAAATGTTTGTTGTTGTATCATATAGGTTTCGTTATGTTTAGATAAGTTAATAAGTATAAATTAAGCAGCTGTTTTATGCTGGGTTGCTGAAGCTTCCATTTGTTTTAACATTACCTAGTGATTCATTAGTGTTAGGTTGCATTACATTTTAAACGAGTAAACTCAAGTTACGCAGTTCGGAAACGCATTTTATGAAGTTATCGAACCAAAAACACTAACGTGTGGTTAAAAGTAGTTGGGAAACCGGCCATTAGTAGTGTTTTTTAATCTGTGTTTAATACGCAATGCGTAAAAATTTAAAGAAAATTTCGATTATTCATTGTCTTACAATGAGTACTTGAATTAAATTGAATTTTTGTATAATTACATCGCCGGTGAGGCAGATACCCGGCTCGTGATGACGTCACAACGAAATACCAAATTCCTTCGATCGAACAATATAATGAGTACTAGAATCGTTAATAGATTACCTATTTATGAGATAGATTGAAATTTATTATCATAATGAACATAAATGTTGAAAATACTGGATATGGCGACGGTCGCATAGTCTTCGACGGTCTGAACTTAACTCTAGAATTAAAATGGCTCGCATTCAATGTATTTAATAAACTCATAATAATTAATTATCTGGATAAGATTTACAATGCAGATTATGTTACTACATATTTGTATTTTGACCTGTTATAGTTGTTTACTCAAATATAATCGCAAAAAAATTTTCCGGAATTTTCTTCGGTGACGTAACTTGACATACTTTATTGTATTACCGGGAATTGCACAATAGATTATGAAAAAAAGCTTTACACTGGAGAACATTAAAACTCTAATGTTACATTGCAAATGAGATCATTCCCTGTTTGATGGTTTACTTGCATATGTTATGGTTGTCATTAACAAGGGCACCGGTGGTATTGTATATTTTAAATATTAGTAATATATGTTACATAAACATGCAGGTCGCCAGCCAGATGTTATGGTACAGCGTGCAATAAATATTTTGCAAATTATAGGAACTAACAATCCATAGTTAATGTAAACATATCTAAAATATTTACAAAAACCTGTCTTATTTATATACTGGTGTTGTTAATTCGTCATTTCCTTTGATATATTTTATTTTCAGGCAAGTTAGATAATTGATTTACAAGACATTACGAGTTAATCCTAAGTATACACTTAATTAAAATTAGGATAACATTACTTTATCTATTGCTGTTTTCCCAAATTCTAGTTACATGTTTTAACACTCACAGTTAAAATCACTAAAAATAGAAAAGTGTTTATCGGTTATCTACATTTCTTAAAATGAACAGACAATGTTAGTGATGACGATGATCCAGTTAAATAAAATTGTGACATTTTTGATGATTGTTGAAGCGAATTATTTTTACCAAACAAGCAAAGTCAAAAATTATTAAAACTAAAACAATCAAAAGAATAATAAAATTCTTTTGGCAGGCATTTAATGAAACATTTTAAAAGGAGATTTTTTTAAGGCAATCACTTTTCGTCCATATAACAATCTATCATTTCATCAAAATCAGATTAACAGTTAAGTAATACAGGTAGGTCTTCTGTCGTTCTCTCTGATAAAGTAAGTGTGTTTGCGGACAGATCGAGCCATACGGGTTGATCGTAAGTATGAT
>JAOCNA010000029.1:9322378-9332724 GCA_026546675.1 Papilio helenus | reverse complement strand
ACAAAGCTGTTGAATATTTAATAAGCATATTTAAAGCTAAATATTTAGCTGAAACGAGGAGAAAGTGATGATCGTATACGTTGTCTTACCAGAGTATTAATGAATTTACGATGCACAATGCATACCACTAGAGCGCGAACACCTTCATATTCAATGTTGGGTAAGAAAATAGATGGAATCCTTCAAAAAATAAAACCAAAGGTTTCAAAAGAAATGGATTTTTCAAAATTTAAACAAAAATACATATGTTGTAGTCACATGACGTCACGTAAAATCTAATGAAAATTGTTCACAGATAATATAATAAAACGAGTTAAAAAAACATTAATTAGCGATCAATTAATGATGAATTGATAATTAATAAGGTCAATAAAGAACATTGAATTGTGGTTAGGAATGCAGAAAACAGTGGAATTGATTGGAGTGGGATTCGGATGAGTAATAAAATTCCGAGAGTCGTTTTATGGGGTATAACATTTAACGCATGATACGAGAAAGTATAGAGCATAGCATGCTAATTAGTATAGACGGGACCACCAAAGGAGTTCGTTATTAATTCCAGAGAAAAGAGATTTATAGTAAAACGTTATAATTTTAACATCACTAATTAGACTTCAAATCAACCATCTTGTTTTTGATCTATGTTAGAAACAATAAAACTAATTTAAAATCATTTCAGATTGGTAGTTATCATTTTAATATAGTTTTTCTGCTATATATTTCGGGTTGTTATAACCTAATTTTAATTTAAAGCTCATATTGTTTCAGAGTCTTGGACAAAAATGAGAAAACTGGACTGGTTTTGTTTAAACAGGAAACGTCTTTGAATGCAACGTGGATATTTAAAACGACACAGCAAATACTAATGCATTGTCTCCATTCTTTCTTATTCATGTCGTTGTTTCTGTTTCTCATGGCTTTTTTATAAAACTTACAGCGACAAAGTGCAACCGAGTACTAAAAAATAGCTACTTGAATTTTAAAACACATCTAAAATTCAAATACGGTTGCAGTTGTGAAAAATGTACTCACCTTCTTAATGTTTTTAAACCTTCAGGAATTTATACATATCCGTTATCTAATAAGGTGACAGAAATATTACAGGAGAAATACCACTGTTCAATAACCTTATCTCTACCCTACCCTAAACACCCAATAATGAAGCTATTTGAGAATCGAATCCTGACTAATAAGGTAGTCAAAATAATCGGACATAATATATCATCTGCGATAATAGCAATAACTAATTTCCATTTTGTTTGTTCCATAATAATGTAAAGTTATAGCAAATCAAATTAATTAAATTATTGCGTGCCTTGTTTTGTGCGCGCGTTGATTTAAAATTAGACGGCGCGCGTCGCCCTCGCCGTGTCCGTTATGATTTTTATTAATAAATACTAGCATTAGTGGCAATAAAACTTTTATGTATTATGCCGAGGTTTTCGGGCGCATCGTAATCGTGCCGGTTTACATGCGTGTGACCGCCACGTGTATTTGTAAATGTTTAAATCAACTGTAAATGTAATTAAATATATATGTGATTTATTTTATAAACATGTGTACGTTTGTATGGTCTTGGCATGGATAATAAAACTCTCAGTTCGTGAAACAAATTAAAAAAGAAAGCAAACACAACAGCAATTAAAGAATAATTTGTTAGTTCGCTCCAGAATCTGGACTGTTCATTTTCAAAATAAGTTAATACAATAATTAAACAATTTCGTACATTAATTTTCTCAATTTACCCTGTTGGTAAACATTTTAAACTAATCTTTTAGTAATTAACGCTAGCGGCACTTTCCTCTAATTGAATTTTCATGCTGGCGGCGAGAAAATAAAAATTAACACAGCACCGAGCACTAAGAACATTCAGACTGTACAAACATAAAGTCATTTGTCTGTCGTGTCTTGTACTTTGTTAAGACATTTGGTATGCATTACGAGACACGAGACAATGTTGAGGTAAAAATAGTTAGTTGTATAAAACTAACTACAAAACGTTACTAGCTCTAGTGATTAACTTATTATAAGACTATGAGACTTCGCATGTTTCCTAAATGAATTACAAGTGAAATGGAAACATGTTCTAATCAACATAATTGATTGTTAAATATTGTTAAAATCTACATAATAGTATGTGTAAAGCATTTCGTAGCTTTTAACAATAAGTAGCGTACGATTTTTACACTACGTGTGATCCGAAGTGAAAGGAAAAGGTTTGCAAAGTGGTCCCTTTGTAGCGTCTCAGAATTCCCGCAAGAATAGAAAATGTCTCGCTTAACCTATCCCCTTACACCGAAACCCCTATGTTATATGACCTTTATGTCCTTTTCAACCCTTTTCACTATTTAGACAATTTGAAAATTACTATAAAGAGATCGTGTAATATTCAGTTCAGTATTAGCATCTGATGGCTGAACTGTTCCGTGAACACATTGATTTAGGCTTCGTTGATTTCAAAATAACCGAATCTCAACCGCGTACATTCAGGAATATAAACATGGAATATAAGAAGGCATATATTGTCTTTCATATTAAACGAATTCAGGAAGTGTTGGTTCATATGTAGCTTTTTAGAGTTACTAATAGACGCTTTCCCCTCCGGCGGCGCGCGATCCGGGTCAAGTTGATCTATGTCGAAATAAAACACATTTTAATACAGTGGAGCGCTCTCGGCGTCTTCAACAAGGAGTGTGGAAAATAAACTGATATAATGATATGTGATTCACTCCGGAAACCGACGCCGATAGAAATAGCTTCCAGGAATAATAAAAATCTGAATTTCGTTTTGTGTCGTTGACGTGTCGTGGAAAGTTTGAAGAATAAACGGAATATGAAGAATTCAGTATTATTTACCATATCATTTATACGAACCTTAATTAAAAAAATAAAAAAACAATCCTGAAGTCCAATAAAATTTCGAGAAATAACTAGACTCGAATGTGACACTTTGGTTCGAGCTGTGCGGTAGAAATTCTGAAATGTTCTGCTTAGGTTCAATGTTCATAACATCAAAAGTCCTTATTAACTAAACCACATTACCAGCGAACAAATGACCGTTATAGACTGCCATTTGCGTGTAAGTTACTATATACGTGCCATTATTCCCGGCGTCCCGGAGGCTTTACCAAAAACTGTTGCCTAATCATGAACTACGCTAGTGGTGAGCGGCTCCATACGAGGGTGTACGGCTGTAACGAGGCGGCGCGGCGTTAGGCCGCCGTTAACTGCGTAATTAAAGCCTCCCTAACGTAGTGCGGGCCGCCTGCCGGAGTAGCCGCGGGAGCTTTTCTACCTTATGCTTTCAGTTGCGGAGAAAATATACACCTCTTTCGGTATACCGTATTGAATGACGTGTCTAGGGTGTTAAAATTAGATCAAGCTGTAGTTCATTTCTTGATAAATCTTCAATTTCAATTTTGAAATAGTTTTGGTATTACTATTAAAAAAAAATCCAGACACACTATAGTATGTTATGACTATCTGCACCTCTACACAGCGTGTATTACGTTAGATTGACCTCCGCCACTCCAACTCCGGCCGCCGTGTTCCGGATAATGAAACACCCTTTATTACCGGCTGCGTTATAAAGCCGACGTCAAACTGCCACGAGTGAAATTTTATTCTCCCAGCCTAGCCGAGATGACCGGGTCAGGCGTAATTGCGGAGCTTTTTGCGAACTATTCCTCCCAGACGATTACACTAACATGTTTCAAGTTTTTCGGTCGATTTACCGACAAACTTAAACAAAGAAATTATCCCAAATTTGTCGGACACCGTCATCCACATAAACGTCGGTCCTCTCCGCCAGTAGTTCTATTTCAAGTTGCCCTTCTGATATGCCTTCCCTTGTAATAACTATCTTGGAGTTAATTAAACTTGTCTTAGAGGATTTAG
Organism: Papilio helenus; assembly: GCA_026546675.1. Classification (NCBI taxonomy): domain Eukaryota; kingdom Metazoa; phylum Arthropoda; class Insecta; order Lepidoptera; family Papilionidae; genus Papilio; species Papilio helenus. The sequence goes on along the minus strand of JAOCNA010000029.1, from coordinate 9,328,827 downwards.
TTCAGTGATTTACAACGCCCTGTAGAATACAGACTACTCGTGTTCTCAAATTAATTCGTCTTAAGTTGTAATACATTAACTGCGATAGTTATTAAAATCAATTTCATTTATAAGAAAATTAATAGAAATTAACACTTTCTCGCTGCTGAACTATTTAATAACTTTAGTACAATGGAATTATTATTGCTACCTTTGTGTTGTTATCTTTAATATTAGACAACACTGCACATCTAGTTTAGACAATACGGTTTGTGTATCGCATTGTAGCATTATCCCACTTACAGCAGTCGAGTGTAGCGAGCAATTTATGTCGCTGAGTGTCCGCTACCGAGTCTCCGGACAGCTGCTCACTGTACTCTCTGTATGTCTTCTGAACATACATCTAAAGGAATTAAACCATTGAAACTAAATACAATAAACGAGTAATCCACTTATGAACCTTAAATTTCCAATAAATTAAATTTATTCTGTGACTTTTAATCAATTCTACTTTTAACATGACGTTACTTAAAATTTAAAGACAGATTGTTTACTTTTTATATGATGCAGTATATTGCTTTTAAAAATGTAAATATTGAGTGAGTCTGCACCGTCAGCGACACATTACCATCAAGTGTTACGAGCTTGCAATTTGTTCAGCGCTACGCTCGGAGCAAGGTAAAAATGTTAAAGTTTTACAACGCTTTAAAATACAGCACAAACGTATTACGAGTTTGTTATTACGTTTCGTTAAAATTAAGTGCAACCCTCAGGCAGCTACTAGACAGCGCCACAAATAAGACAACAAGGTGATACCTCGACTTGGGAAGATAACAAACTTAAAATGATCATTTTATCGTAACCATTTTCCAACTTAAGTTGTTAAGTAACAAACATGCTATAGTCTTTTAATGAAAAAAACGACTTGTAATCTGCACTTCTTTATATTTGTAATAATTTTCTTCATGGCGAATTAAAATACTTTAGTATACAAGTGAATCGCTTAAACATTTTCCATACTAAAATCACCATTCGTTGCAGAAATATCATCTAATCGTAAAGTACAAGAACTTGATTTTTTTCATATTAGTTATAGAGTCATAAACGCGGGGAACGTTCCTTCTACCGAGTCCTACAAACAGCACGTTACTGTCAAGCCGAATCAAAATACACTCTATGCTCGAATGATAAAAACCGCAACGGGGCCGAATGTAACATGGGTTGGCTCTATCGTGTACGCATAAAGAGGGTGTCGTCGGAAAACGTTGTAAAAATTTTCCGCCACTTCAACGTTTGTGAATGCTTTGATCAAAATAAACATTTCATACGCTTAACGTATAAAGTAGCTTACGGAGGCATTTTTAAACACGTTTAAGTAATTTTAATAGCAGAATACGAATTTAACCTTTTTTCATACATTCATTTAAAGGCTTGCGACCTAATAGTGTAGTTTCGCGTCGTCCAAAATCGGATAAAACATTAAAAAAACAGAGTTTTAAAGAAAGAACACCGAGATACCGATTGTACATGTGTCGTGCATAGAAAAGTGTCCCAGATATAAATAAAATGTTTTGAAAAAGTTGTACGTTCCATTGTCTCGGGACAGAGTTATTATTATAGGTAGCAGTAACAATTCAATTGTTAGGAACAATATGAGACACAGTCTTTCATAACGGAAAACAAACATCAATAAGTTGTACTACGCTCTCCCCCCCCCTCCGTCATCCGCTCCCCTAAACCGTTTACATAAAGCTGATTTATAGGTGTAACGCGCTGGAACCAGCCAAGTTTCTTTAGTTCAATGTGGCGCGCATTTACATAATATATTTCGCATGTAATATATTACGTTATGCTCACCAAAGAGCGTCATATGTTAGGCTATGATACAGCCGCCTCATAGAAAGCATCGCTTATTTTTGTAGCCGGAATGAAGGAATATTTCCGGACGAATAAACCGCGCATCCAAGGAGAAATGTAAATGGTCTGTTGTTTTTGTGGGAACTACGTCTATGTCGCGGTTCGCGGGTAGTGTCGGAGCGCACAAACAACCTGCGACGGCACGATTTGTCATTGCCGAGGTGTGCTGCATCATGTTATGTGGCTAGGATAATTTATAGTTACACAGACGAAGTGAAGATGAACGTTTTTTATATTTTGCGGGACATGAAGTTCTGATTATTTATATTGCAAATCAAAATTAAACAAAGTATTTCGTTCCTTCAAGTATTTAGTTCGTAGATAAACTTGTAACGAGCCTGGGATATTTTTCAGATAATAATTAGGACATTTTTATCACACACTATTTAACACTTAACGCGAATATTATACCACGAAGGTAGTAAATTTGTAGGAAACTAACAAACTTATATAGAAAGAGAAAACTTCCTAGTTCTACATCATTATCAAAAACTTATTAAGCCGAGTTCTGGAACGTTCCATCGATTTATTACGCTTTAGTGATATCGTTTCTCGCTACGATCGTTTTTTTCTGTAACATAGCTTTTATTGCTATGCATGGGGGACAATTTTCGTGTTCCTAAAACCATTATACAAGAAATTATTTCCGCACTCACTAGATACTGTGCCAAAATCTTCTTAATACTGGTGGCTATTATTTTTTATGTACAATGTTATTATCCTTAACGCATTCAACTGAGGTACAACAATTATTGTCTTTCGCTTCAGGTTTACTTAATTCAGTTGGTACGTTTTGTTTCTATTTCATTTCTAGTTTTAAACCTCAGCAGTTAAACATTTGATTTTTCACAAAGCATATTTTCATTTAGTTATTCGATGATTTGCAGATTAACTGAACTGCATATGGAAAATATATTTAAACTAAAAATGCTGTTAAGTAGATAACTCCCGATGTTAAATTAACGTGACGGAACTTGTTTTAACGTGATCTATTTAATCTTTACTCCTGTTGTTTTTTTCTACACCATTAATTTTAAAGCCTTTATTAACGTTTTTTCTTTTTACTTTTTGTAAGCTATTGTATAGCGGTCAGAAATTTCTCGAATATTTATCTGTGTCAGTATTTACGCTGAACGCTGATGCACTCGCCAGCGGTCGTGTCGCGGACGCGGATATAAATCTCGATAATATCGCACAAAACGTTTATTGTAATACTTTGAACACAAACAATACATTATATTTTATCACAGATGAGTTGAGTTCAATATATTATATCAAACATCATCATAAAATAGAGCTATCCTTATCTGTACACGAACTGTTTTTCATCTCAATTATTTGTTCATTTATTTCTGTTTATATGCACAAAGATTAACCAAATCACCAAACTCACTATACGTCCCCACTGAGGGGTTCGGAGCCTACTCTAAGTTAGGGTGACTAGGTCAGAGTGAACTACGCTTACCCAATGTCAGTTGACTTCACCCTTTTAAATATCCTCGCAAATATGTGTAAAACACATCATGATGTTTTCCTTCACAGTCATAACTATGAGCCACCGACGTTTTCACGTTAATTAAATAAATAAAGCCACATACGTGAAGTTTGTAAAGCTTAAATTATGTTTGTGCTATCTGAAAATATTAGGGAAGAAATACATAAAATATATTATTTGTAACATGCGCTAGGAAACTTATAAACGATCTACAAAACTTGTATAAGAGCTTTTGCCCAAACAAAGTCGACACGTAACATTCCTACTTCCTCCTTCTTTTCTTAGTAGTTCTGTCAAGTTGACAGCAATCAAATTATCAGCTAATGACTATGTATTTTTGTATGTAATACTTTACGCCCGCGAATCCGTCCTCGTGGAATTTAAAAAATAAACAAAAGTAAGTAGCCTTTTGTTTTTCAAGACTATGCTCTACGTCTATGCCAAATTTAATGGAAATCCGTTCAGCCGTTTAGGCTACACACAACCATCTAACCTTTCGCTTTTATAGTATTAGTAAGATATTGAGATAAGATAAATAATAAATACAATAATTGTGTCCATGTCTTATCTAGAATTACATAGGTTTACATTGTTAAGGTACATTTGAGCCACTTGTGCAATATTACACAATAGAATATGGAAGGTATTACATAATGTAAGGTATCCTATTTAGGCTACATAGAATTATCAATTAGTTACAGTTCGATATGTTTAAGGTAAACACTAGAAGCGATTACAAAGCATTTATCAGACGGTGGTTGCGCAAGGCGGCGGAAGTCGCGTGTGGGTAAAGCAAATATGGCGGCCGGAAGTGGGTCGTAACTCACGCCACAGATTCCCGGTCGACTTCCTCCGTAACATTCACTTCGGGACGGCGACGGGACGGGGACGCGACGGAGCGACTGATTTGATCGGTTATACTACCAGTATTAGACAATATTAGTGATCATCAAATAATACAATAGCAGTATATCGAATTATATCAGGAACAATGACACAAGTCCTAGCATCTCTTAAAAATACAAAAGCAGAAAGTATTTCAACAGATTGTTCAGGACTGCTAACCTTCAGAGTTAAAAGATTTATGTTATTTTCTTTCTAGAACGTATAAGAGAGGAGTTTGTCCAGACGTCAATAAATTCCATGGCGAAGACAAGAGCACGCGAGTGTCGCGACACATGCAGTCGCAGACAGCAGTTTATTGTCATCTTCTAGCTGTTTACTCGACTCGACTTAAAGTGGCTTATGCCATTTCTAAAAGGAAACCTTTATATGTTTCATTCTTAGTTATATAAGTTTGGTTTATCTTGACAGTTTGCAACACTGTGGAAGAACATGAACAGAATAACGCTTCACAACTAAAAAACCATCTAGGTAACAAGCACAGAAAAAAGAAACAAACAAATGAACCCTCATGCACAAGTACCCGTGAAGAGTACTAACTTTAGCTGGCATAAAATAGAATTTCATTATCCTTTATCTATTACGTTTATTTGAAATTCTTTTGTAGGTTTTATTGAAGAGACTACAAAAGTGAGAGACTAAGAAAACGAATCAAATTAACTCGCTTATAGTAAAGTTGTAACGCGATAAAATGCAAGACAACAGCGACTCGGTTTAATTATACAAGTTTTTTGCGAGCACTCACTGAGAACTCGGGGATAATGAATCTGAATTTCATTAACGCGCAATTTCTCAGCGCAGCTTTGTGTTGTCGTTAATCAGATAAAGAATAAATAACGCCTCGCCAACTTGAGAACATTACACTTTTTTCAATTTAAGTGAATAAGAAAATAAACTTCTTGAGACGTTTTAGAGAAAAACAATGCTAAATGTTAGCTATTTGCTTATCTTTCTTAAATGAGAATAATTAAGAAAGTGTTTCGTTTTTTACAAAATCTCATCTGCATATTCGCGACTTATTTGACTTTTGATCTAAGATTTTTAAACCTTTACTTTTAAACAACCCTTTACTGTATCCAAAAAGAAACTGCTAAGTAAGGAATTATCTGTCAAATTCATTATAAAATATTACAGGTACGAAATATGAGATACGCTGAATTATAGTGCAAACAAAATGTTATATGCATTATAACTGATGTGATGTATTATACGTACGCTCAGCCATGGTGCACACCGCTCGCTGATCGCTCGCCTGATTAACTCGATCCACATCATGCTACACCAGTCGTGTAATGTCGTTACTTTAATCACATGTAATGAGGGTCTATCATGTATTTATCACAAATAAATTCCAAGTATTTTCATGGATTTGTTAAAGATATTTTTGTGCTAATTATGCGATGATAAAATTTATAAAAATACTATTACATTTCTTATTCGCACAGTAAAAAGGAAATATGGCTGCGTCTTCATACAAAAAAACGCAATCCGTTTAGAAATAATAGTCTGCATCGGACGGATATTGCTTGCATGTGAAAGAACAGCTCATAATATTTTATAGTTATTGCGGTCGCTATCGTCAGGGCACGGGACTGTCGTGTTATTGAATAACTCGTTGACTACGCCTAATATTTGATATCTAAATAATTTTCTAACTATTTAAATCAACAGCAAAAATAGTAATACAACTTACGTCACAACTTTTTTGTTGGTTTTCTTTACATCTACAGTTCTATATAAGATATTCTAATTTACACAAACACGCTCATTATGTAACGTTTGTGCGAATACTCAAGATTTAATTTTACCAGCAGGAGAAAATTAACCAACCTAAAAACACAAAAGTGTGTCTCGAAAACGACGCAATAAAACGAATTAATTAGTAAGAACAATTTCAAAACGCTAAGTAAAGTACATTCCGAAGTATTTTATTCAAATAAAGTTACCAAGACATTTAAAACGTTGCAAGTGTGGAATAGTGTTGAAACCCGTGCTGTAGTTGTTCGTAGTTTTCCCCTCGGCTGAAGTTTCTGGTTCTCACCATTAGTTAATTAAAGGAACATAGGGCTTTTAGTAAACACGTTTGACTTAGAACTTAGGCCGCTCTAAATGTATTACGACAAATACAAATCTACACCTCTACCTTTACTTTACC
>JAOCNA010000029.1:9297046-9316171 GCA_026546675.1 Papilio helenus | reverse complement strand
TAATCCAGCTCCGGCCCTCCCCAGAGGTTGTTTGCGTCCTCCAATTCCAGCTATTAAAAATTAAATCATTCCCCCGAGTTGTGCTTTCGACATTTGTCGATGAGGTTTATTATGATCAAACCAGGATATTAAATTTTGCCCTCGTTTTCTCGCTGTGTTCATTTTTCGCGTACTTTTTTTACAAGCTTGAAATCATAACGTTCAAGACATTATATATTACATTTTCTCTTTTTATACGGTTTTTTTTTTACTCTAATCCTTAACCCAGTCAAATATTTCGTCAATATCTTGAGTAGACCTCAAATAATTTGTCTGCAAATGTGAAGCAAAATTTGAAAGCTTAATAAATATTTGACATGTACGTCGAATCGTAATGCTCTGATGACTACGGAAAGGTGATGTCAACTCGCTTTTGACCCTCGTCAATATCATGTGCTGTGTCAATCTGTTATTACGACGTGCATTCAGAAATGAGAGTAGCTTCAATTAGACGTAACTGTACTTTCCTTCATAGTACAAATAGCAGTAGTTAACTTACGATGCTAAGAACAAAGGAACCATTATAACTGGTAAAGTAATTAGTACTAAGTATCAATGACCTTAGATCACAGTTTTAATTGTCTTAGATTATTTTAGCATTGGTAGCGGCTTGATTGAAACGCCAGATGTAAGACATTACAAAGAATGTAGGCGTGCCAGTGGGAGCCGCTGTTACTGTTTTATATATTAACTGTTTACTGTATAGTCTTTTATGGAACAATCCAATTTGACGACGGAAATATTTCTTATTAATTAGTTGTAACTATCGCACAACTGTTTAGTCTCGCTTTGTTTCCTATGAGCTTATATGGAGGTGCGCACACTACTCGATTTTTTAGTTGTGCAACTATACAATTAAATTGGCTGCGATACAATAAACAATCGACAATCGCACAACTGCTGTGAGACAGTTTAGTCAAAGGTGTTCACACGCTCTTAGACTATAGGAAGTGTAGAAAGGATGTACGGATAAGATTTTCGATACATTGAAATTACTTGTAATAATTAAGTTTTGTGTAAACCGGATTATTAGGAGGCAATATTTCATTTATGTTAATTCTATTTAAATAAAAATTGTATCCGAGTTATTCAAGAAACTTCAATAAAGCAGCAAATGAAGTTTCCGCTCAGTTTGTGAGAGTTGTTGGCGGTGTTCGGGTGTTGCCAGCGCTGGAGTCTGCGATAAATTTTAAACACCAAATCAAATTTTAAAGCGTTAAAGAAGAAATAAGTTTCAGTGAACAAAATAAGATAAAGTAAAAGATTAAATGGTAAAAATACTTTTTTTTACCAAAAGTTTATACACAAGTAAGATTTTCTTTTCAAAAAACGCCTGGGATTTTTACATGATTTTACATATAGTAACATGATTCAGATCGGAAATCTATCTCGTATTTAAAAGGTAAACAAAATTAAAAAAAAAACCTATAAAACAATTGAAATCAAGAACCGGGTCAAGTGAGTTTAAAAGCAACGATTCCAGGTAATTTCCCGCGCAGTAGCCGGCATTCCCCGAGAGTCATTTTAAAACAGTTTAAAACTTTACAAGTTGAAACGATTCGAAGATCGTATCGTATTGTAGGTGCAGGTGAACAGAACAATAAACAACTCAGTTTCCGGAGCGAGTTGTAAATCAACGTCAAAACGACAACTTGCACAGAAAAACATGCCGAATGAACGTTTTGCTACATGATGAACGTAGATTAATTACTTACATTGTGACAGAGATAGATATGATTGTTAATTCTTAGTAATCAATAAATGAAAAAAAACATTAAAGTTAGATGGAAGCATAAGGCTTTCGTGTTCTTTCCTACCATTGTGTATTATGCTTATAGCATCCGATATATGTGTCGGAAGCCTAATTTTATTACACTTTCCCCTTTTGTTATAAGTATTGGAACAGTAGATAGATTTGATGAAACGCATCAGAAAAGATGTCTATGGACAGACGTAACTTCGATGTTATTCGTGAATTCAAGTGGCTGCTTACTCGATTACCATGTTTAACTATAAATTATCTTAAGTTACAATTCATTATATGCATGTCTCATATTGACTTAAACCTGCAACAGTAAGGTGAATATAAACTCTTTTGCGATTTAATCGCCTTTTTCTTTAATTTGTTTTCGTGACATCGACTTCGCAGCAATTATAGTGAAAGCGAAGATTTACTGGGGCTTTCTTTGAAAGCAGTTTTGTGTAAATACTGTCGTAATCCTCCATCAGGCTCAGACATCCGGGATAATCTAGCGTCCGCCTGCCCGCCTGCCCGCCTGCCCGACCTCGCCACGCTCAGCCCTCCGCAAACAGGATGAGTTGCAACCAGACTCCACTTAGATAAATATCAAATAAAACACTTTCGATATTTAAGTTTCTCTCATTTGTAATTCGATAGTCAGTTTAGTATTATGTGGCGTGTTAGTTTTAACAAACAGATTGCCTTATAATTCTACTATACCATTGTCCTAAATCTTCGACTAAGAGTACTTTAATGGTCTCAGGCATCACTTTATGCAATTTTACAACCACTAGGGGCCTTTTGTTCGTTAAAAACTTGGTACCATAATCTTAGGATGGTATAACGGCCGAATACTGAAACGAAGAATTAACACTTCATTTTGTAAGCGTTGCTTTCAGTCTCAAAAATTAAATGGAACTTATAGTTTAAGCATTTAGCGTCTTACAAATACAGACGCTGATACATATTTAAACGTTTCAATATTCGGCCGTTAGTGCCAGTCTCAATTTAGAAGATACAAATTCTGTGCCAACTCCGTGCAAATTTTTATCTCAGACAATATGTAAAATACAATGCAAGATGCAAGTTTGAATTATGTCACATTTTAGTTATGCATTTGTAACTTGTTCCAACAGGAGGAAACTCTTTTGTGGCGGGTTGCGAGGACGACTTTATTATTAAAATGTTATTAGAGAATCGGGAAGCTTCTCCACAGGCGCATATCTTGTCCTAATAAATTTTATTCTGGTAGCTTTGAGGTTTCATTACATTTATATTGGAAATTCGAGCTCTTTAAGTTATAACTTATGTAATACATATTATGTTTGTTGTAATATTGTGTCTTTTTTTCAATATCCAAGATAAAAAAAATCGTTTTATTAAATTTTACGACAGGGTTATAAAATACAGTATCATTCCCAGAACGCAGTTAGCGGCGTAGTATTGACCTTGACTGAAAAAGTGTGACCTTTATCAGAGTTGTCCTTGAGAAAGTCAAAGCTACAATTCACGAGTCTCACTTGATCCGGCAAACCTCGGGGATAAGAGACGGCACTTATCAACGTTGCCAATCGCAGCTTACTTCAAATTACGTCTCTTTAGGGATTTGCTGCTATCATGTGCGGACATAGATAAAGTGTTCTTTGCGCTAAACGCATGCCCAGTGTATTCTGATTTATTAAACTTAAGGCATAACTTGACAAGCATTACTGGAAAAGTAAAAAAGAAACGCCTTATTAACACCTCTTACCGTTTATAAAGGGTTTTAACTAACTTATCCTATATGTTGGTAAAATTTATTTAAACGCAATTGGAAAAGAAAAATAGATTACCGTCACCTAAAACAGCCTGCAATATCAATTCTAAAAACAATTTCATATTCATCTCTGAGGTAACGTATACGATGAAAGCAATAAAAATCCATAGCTAAATAAAAGGTTTTTATATCAAAAAAGCCAGCACATACGGTTTGATGTTACGCATATGTACTAAAATTTAACAAGCGAATGGTTTGCCAAAAAAAATACGGCTTTCGCGGCATTTATTGCGACTTTTTAATTGCGAACATATTTTAGCCGCGTTACGTTGAACAATCAATGTAATTTATCTCCTGAATTGGAGCGAATGCGCTTTGGAATAGATTGTAAAGCCTTCAATGAGATTTGGAAAATAAATTAAAAACATTCAATAGAAGAAACCAGTAGCTGGTACGCCGAGGTATTCATCGACGCCAATGGACATCCGCAATACCAGATGAACTGCAGATGCGTTGCCGGCCTTTGAGAAGATCATATGCTCGCTTCTTGAAGGACCCTAAGTCGTAGCGGTTTAGTAATACATCCGAAGGCAAATCATTCTACAACCCAGCTGTGCGAGGCATGAAGTTCATTTGACCCAAAATAAAAAAAAGTAATAGAGGTAAAGATTTCATTTAGAAAGTACCATAGTAGTCTTAAGCATTTATACAATTTCATTTGACATTTTAGTTTAGAGTTAGTTTTATGTAAGCATTCTGGTAATGCATTTGGATAGTGGCCGTCTCTGGCACATATTGTGGCAAACCTTAAAGGACAGGTCAGCGGCATTTGAATTTCAGATGCGATCTTTTTCCTCCAAAAATCCTCTTGGAAGACGGCCAATATTGAACCTTTTCACTTAATTTGGAAAGTGAAACCGACCCTTTACCACTGCGTTAGACGTCGACATTTTAATAAAATCAAGTTAGTGTGAAAATACGTGTTTTACTTCAGGAAAATAGGTGAAAACATCCTCTTGTATTAGTTATAATTGGGCGAAATATTTATGTGTCACATAATAAAAGTATAAACACTCCTTAACGTCATATGTTAGTAGACACTTAAAAAGTACGTTCCTAACTAAAATTTGTAGTTGTAATAAATTCAGGATAAACTAAAGATAATAAATCTTAAGCTGGAAGTACTATAGTAATAGCAAACGGTTATTTATTATTGAAACAAATCATAAATGTAGGCAGACATTATAGAGTACCGCAACGTACTGTTCCAGTAAAATAAAATGCCAACGGTTTGCCAAAAAGCAGTTTTCGGGGTCATTTATTTACATTCCTTTAAATTGTGGCTATATTTTAAGCCGAGCTAACGTTTACAAGCTAAGTTATTTATCATTGGCGAAGCGCTGGTAGTTTTTTTTTCGCGATCGGTTGATATTGTGCCTAAAAAAGTAAACAAAATTGGCAGCCGCCCAATCTATGCTTCTATTTAAATTGCGTGGTGAGGTGTTGGAAAAATAAATGAATTATAGGGCTTTTAGGTTATTCAAGGGCTGTTTACGTATTTTTATCAATTAGTAATCCTCAAACGTAGCGTCAAAGCGATCAAATCTGGCGGAAAATGAAATAATCATGATTTTTTTTTAATAAGATTGCAAAATTTAAGCGGTAGTTATTTTTGTTCTGTGTCTTGACTTTTGAATCTTTCATTTACTAGTATTTTTTGTATTCCGTATAAGAAACTTGTAAAAGGAAAGATCAAATACAAAATAAAGATTATATAACTATAACGTCATTCTAAGGTAAAATATATTCTGGTAAAAATTACATTTTAGTAACATGAAAAATTCGATATTTGAAGCGTCGAATCACGTCATCTAATAACGCGCCACGATATTGAAAAACATTTTGGTATACTAGGTTATTTCTGGAATTTCATTTTTCGGATATTAATGTAGGCATGGATTCGATAAAATCACATGAAACTGATTAAAATATCTCTTCCATTGACTGCCATCTTTTTCAATCAAGAACAGAACTAGATTATATGTGGTAGAAATATAGACATTAATATAGTGTTACAATTGATTCATAAGTCAGTTTCAGATCATCGAGTATATAGTGTTCTGTAAGCCGAAGCTAATTATCAAAATTGATCTGTTCTCTGACGTATAATGTACGAGTATCGTATGGCTCAGCACACTTGCCAATGTAACTCTATCATTGAGAAATTGCTAGCGCTTTGTAATTACTCTCACGTGTTTGTTAATATGTTTAAAGTATATTATTTAAATTTAGTACTGTTACAATCTAACAATTTAGGACCAGAAATATTCAATCGATATTTTTATTTAACATTTTAACGAGAGGGATCGGATTTTTGTCGTCCTTTACAAAGTAATTTAATAATTTTTGGAGGTTAATAAATTTGATCTGTCTCAAGATTCAGAAGTTTAGTATGAGAATATTCCCGAAGCTCGCAAGATGGATCGAAAATAAGTAAATTATAATTTTAACCTTTATCAAATTTACCAACGAATTTAAATTTCAAAATAGTTTACCTGTTTATTCTGTATTAATATTCTGAGTGTAACATCTGTTTGAGCGTTTCACTCTTAATTTTAATATTTGCATAATTTTATTTACAATGTAACCAGCGCGGTTTTACACGAGACTTCATTTACCTTTTACATTTTAATTCAAAGGAAAAATGTATTAATCATGTTTATAATTGATACAAGTTCTAGTAATTCTGCAGCAAATCAAGTAAACGTATTTTTATATAAAATCACGAATGTTTAACGCAGATGAATAATTTTCTATCATCACATCCATGTTTGTAGAATAACATTTTTAATTAAATTCATTTGAATTTAACAAACAAAACTATATCCTAAACTAGACAAACTACATCACAATCCTTGTTAGCACACACACATGTATATTCAAATTATTTAAACGTCGACACCCGAAGTAAGACAACCAGCCGACAAGGGCCGCATCGGAATTTCAAATGTGATACCATTCCCTCGGGAACTTTGATGTGGAGATGGCAATTTAACAAAACAAGTTCATAGTAAACACGCGTCGCTAATTTGCGGCCGGCGACGCCACGCCGCTATACCAAGCGATATTTGATATTTGAATTTGAGGCTAACTTCATTAACAATTAGAAGTTCATTTTACACGTTTGTAGTTTGGAAATTGTTGATAATAACAAGAAAACAGAAATAGCAGTTACTATTGAGCAAATAAACATAAATTAATAACAGATGTGTTGAGTCCAAGGGCGAGAAATGAGATGACTTTTCGGTAACACAATTTATTCCGGATTGATGCCTTACAAATGTCGCTGTGGCAACCCTACACTAATTGGAAGTACCTATGTACATCATAGTAATATTACATCTCTCCCCATTTAATTAAGTTATCACTCGATAATAGTAATTAATCAGACACATAACTTTATTTTTCCTTAAAACTAATCTTGTTCCCTAATCTGCATTTCCTAATTGGGCGAAAGTGAAGCGGCACAAGGGTTGAACCTGCCCCCTCCGCACCGCCGGCCGCCCGTGCGCATTCCGGCGAGACTCCGCCGAGCGCCCACCCTGCCGGCGACGGCGTCCTCGAGTCCTCGGCTCTAGAGAACCCTTCCCAGTATCTACATGACCCACGTGTCGAGGTGTGTTCCACGTTACGATAATGTAATAAAAATGTGTTTAAATCATGGTCGACATTTGTAAGTCCAAAGTGTGCATTCCGTATCACACTTTTTAAGGTTTTTACGGCGTTCTTCGCCACGCTGTTGGACGTGGAATGATAGTGCGCCGTGAAAATGTGTTCCGTACCGCTAGCTCTAACGAAGTCGATGCAAGTATAGGAGAGGCCCATTGTCCGCTCCGCCGTGCCATCTTCGTGCGCTATTGCCGTTCCGCCATGCGGTGTTGCCGCTCCGCCGTGCGCTGTTGCCGCTCCGCAACGTTGCACGCCCGCGCCGCTCCGCGCGTAATTCGCGCCGATATTTACGCGAAACATTGTGTTTACAACGTTATAACTTGCGTATAACAACAAACATCCGAATATACAGTCCGCACAATACGATATCGCCACGTAACTTTATACTCGTCGCCAATGATGTGTTGAGTCTAAGGATGAGAAATGAGAGGACGTGCAAATGGTGTTTGTTGCTACTAAATGTAATTTTAGGTCGAATAAATATTAATTGAAGAGTGATAACTGGTATATCAATTTGTTCGTAAAGGGCGTGAAATCTCTAATTACATTAGGTTGAAAATTGAAACTATATTAATGTGAACGTTCTATAATGAGTACAATTATCGAGGGCAGCGCAGTACGTAGCACTGTAATTGTTGCCGATTATCAATCAATTGGAATAATTAATTAATAATGAATAACTCAGACGCTAGTTAACATGAGAAATTAATGGGAGATGTGAAGTAATCTACGCAAATATAATTTACAAACAATAATTATTGTAACATACGTACTAAATGTTAAACACTACGCAGACGTCGAAATTTTAAAGGTATTTCGTGTTTTAACAAGGCCTTAGCATTGAAGACGCTGTTAAATTTAAATTTCATTCCAGTAGAAGTAAAACTTTATGTCGAATAATAGATTTCATATACTCTAAAATTTAAATGCAAAATAATTATGTTTTTGTTTCAAATTGCATTAGTGTTGTTAATCCAGACTAAGGGACTGATTTGGTATAAATTAATTGACTCTTGAGTAACCAACAGACTCACTTTCATTAACTAAATCTACAATTTTACGATCCAGGGTTATATTGTTGACAAGCGTATTCCGTTTCTAGGAACATATTACGTTTTAGAGCTATTATCAACTTCATTATAATTTTATTTATTGTAATTTAATATATGTAATGCAGTTATTTCAATTTATGTCAAGTATGCTTTGAAGTTTGCATAAATTTTTCCATCGTAAAGAATTTTTCTTGCAAAGTAAAGCAAGAATTTCATAAACTAGCTTTATTTTATAAACGTTAGCGGGTACATAGAAATTTTAGTATTGAGGATTTTGAGGTAAATGTGTTTTTACCGCTAAGCTCCATTTAGCGAGCATCAATTTTTATTTACGTCACAAACGCACGCTGTGACGTCATCAGAGCGCATGAAGTTTTTAAATTTAATTTGAGCTCGGGTTTGTTTTTTAATTTGCCTTTTAAATAGCTTTGAAGTAATTGAGTCACTTTGTACATTTCTTATTTTATATTCGTGGTTCTTTTGTCGAATTCAATTAGAATTTAATGCTTGCTCATTTAATATTATAGCATTGACATTAAGTCAAAAGCAATAACTAGTTCAGATATTGCATTGAGGCCACTTCCTAAATAGGTGTGTACAGTCAGCTGCAAAAACATGTACGCATTTATAAAACTTTAGAAACTTATAAAAGCCTTCGGTTTATTAAATGCATACATATTTATGCAGATGACTGTACATCTACATCTACTTTTGTTTTAAAATATTTTCGTACATTATGACTATCGCATCAATTGTTTTCGTAATCACACATCAACTTTGCAATCGTGATCTCTTCCTGCCATAACAAAACCGCAAATAAACAACGAACAATAAAACAATCCTGCAAATAAACAATAAAACCACAACTGAATTGCAAATGTGTCAAAACAGATTTGCGACCGCAAAAGTTTTCATAACGAACATATTTAAGTTTGAATTTTGTAAAATAACCAACAAATCGAGATAAATACATTATGATTTATAAACATTTAAAATGAATATATGTAGTGTTTAGATTTAATGCACTAAAATTGTCGTAAACTACGAAAACTTATACAATTACCTAACTAATAGCTATGTAGTCATGTGTACTTTGTGCAGGAACCGAATTAATCTTGTACGTCACAAATATATTTTATTTGGTTTAAACTTATTTAGCAATTATGGTTAGCGTTAAGATTCTCTTTTCTTTCGATAATGTGATCAAATTTGCGTATTTTTAGTGCACAACCTCAGCACGTAACAAGGAACTGGTACGTGATTTCGGAGCGCACCTCAATAGCGTTAGAACAAGCAGTGCTAGTTAACATGCTGCCTGCTTTTGTAATCCGGTTATCATGTTCTGTAGAAACAAGAGTACAATAGTTTACTATCGGACACACAGCGGACTGAGCAAATGAGTACATTGAGATACAACAAAAACATACACCCTATTGTTTAGAAATCACGTGCATAATGTAAGTCGAGAACTGCACTACGCATAGAATTTAATTAAGCACTAATCCGATTACTGTTTAGCACTTATATGCTAAAGTCTTTTATAATGTTACTAACTCTTAATCTAAGTTTTTTTAAATAATAGGTTAATATAACTCTAGCAACATAACATATACATTAGATATACATATTCAAAACGTGTTATTTTTAAACGATTTTCCTATTTAAGTATACAACCGACCAACTGATCATATTTGAAAAAAAGAGTATTTAGAACGACTTTAATGTTAAATTAGTAGTTTTAGTAAACATTGTGGTAATTATAATAAACAACTAACTACGCTCGTTTTCAGTACGCGCGTGCTTTGAAGATAACATACATAATTTTAAATATAAAGGGAAGTTTCTGAGATGATTAAGTAACAGTAATTCCAGGTGTTTGCATTACCCGTGCATCGTCACATGCATTTCGTGTATGCAGCTGTGTCCAGGCATCATGTTCGTTGGTACAATTTAACGCGAGCGCTAGTTAGCCCTCCCCGTCCCCTCCCCTGGCTCGTTAAGCCACGGGCTGCTGTTTCGCAATCCGTTTAGCAAGTTATCAGGCGCGCCGGAAGGGGAAAACAGTTTAACCCTACACGGCTCGGGTAAAAATTACCAATTTTCCAGCTAAATTTTTAAACTAATCCCGTAATATTAGCGTTGCTATATGGCATGTTAGTTTAGTTTTGTACAATATCTAAAAGACCAGTCAAATTCAGGTAATTTATTTTATTATGCAATTGTTAGGTTTCTATCTAAAGTGCCTAATCTCCCTAGATTAGCATAATTAAATGCAATTTTAGCAATTTTTTACATGTTACGTACAAGTAAATTTTAACTTTATTAAGAAAACGTTCTCTAGACATTCGGCGAGGGTTTAATTTCCTCTTGTGAAGATATCCGCCAGCAGTTTGAAGATTAAGGAAATTGCAATCACTTTGTTTGCACTAAATACAACATTGGTAGTAATTATCCGTGGCTATGAAGTGTAAATTGTTTTTGTTAATGTCTTTAAATTTTGTTTACTATTATTACGTTCATGTTTTGAAAACAAAGTCTTTTAAAATACTGTGAGAGATAGTTATTACAAAGTGTTAATAAGGTAAACATTTTGAAGACCATGCTACGAATGAGGGTTTGGTTAAATTCATATAGTTAGTTATATTTACTGCAATACTATCCAAGAAAATGTTAACATAAGATGCAAAGGAGGTATGAATTTAGTGTTATGTTTGATATGGGCTGAATGTTTAGAATGCAAATGTCTAGTCTGTCGGTATCCGGTGCGGCGTGTCTGGCGAGCCGGAATTTATTCCGACACCGGGGCTTATGCAATCCCGGTCTGCATAATGTGATTGCTTATGTGTTGCTGTGCGGCCAGTGTTATGATATACTTCTGTAGAGCTGGTTAATATACTCTCTTTCTTGACTATTTTTCAAAGATGGTCTGAAATTCGAAAAAAATACTTCAGTGGTTTTATTCGGAATTCCATAATGATGTGTTAGGAATAAAAGATCGAGGGTTGTAAGGACAAAATTAGGTATTAAAAGTCGATGTTAATGCAGTTTATATCTTAGAGCAGACATACTTAATGGTATAAGGCGTTTAAGTCAAGAATAACTCGAGACGAGACATCAAAAGGCGAGCGAAGGGTGTCTGTGGAGTGCAACGACCTCGGGATAGCTGTGCGGTCACTACTTTTAAAATTATAATCATAACGTAGACTGAAATACACGATGTCACAAAAGATTACTGTTTTTTTTTTAATTTTGCATACAAAAGCGATAGTTCGTAGATAAGGTCGATTGGTTTGTTGTTGCTTTTTCAAAAGGTTTTTTTTTTAAGTAAATAGTTTTTTTAACAAATCCTGTGAATTTAGCCACTACGATATTTCTATTACTAACTGCATAGCAATAGTTAGTTTATTTAATGTATTTCAAAATATAATTTTCCTTTAACTTATAGCTAACATGAAATAAAAGAGAAACAAAAACAAGGCAACAATTCGCAGACCCTCGTCAAGTGTTGCGGACCGTTCGCACCTGCTATTGCTGAGTATTAATATTATGAAACCTTCCACGAGAACCCTTAAAGCCTTCGCCGGTTACAAACTTAATGTTAATTACTTCCATATAATTTAAACTTAAATGGTTTGCATAATTTTAACAATAATTATCAGTTTTTGTTACACAAAACATTAATTAAAAATAGAGTTATTATTTGACTCTTGTTACGTTTATCTAAGTTATAACTTAACGTCGCATAAAATCATCCTAAAGTATGTGAAACAACATGTTCCACGTCTCATAACGTTGACACAGTGTGCATTCGGTTTGGCAAGATTTGCAGCGCGCTTTCGCTCCGTGTTTCTAACTTAAAGTAATGCGTGTTTCCTTAAACTACTTCGGAACACGTTGGAGCAAATGTGCAAATAAGCTATGTCTGTAAAAATATGGCTCAGCTCTGCAAAGTTTTGAATAAGTTGTATAACTTTTAACTTAACAAGCGTCGTTTTCATAGTCTAAGACTTATTATGTAGATAAAATTAGACAAATAGGCACATAGGGACAGACTTAGTAACAATTGAGCGACTCTGAGTATGGTTATAAACGGGTTACATCTGTCATATGAAAACTTGAATCAATTAAAGTTACGTACAACTATTATAATCGAGAAGGAGTTTACGTACAAAAGACACATGTTTATTTGTTTATTTATATAAGGGACGTAGAACCGTGTAACTAAGTGAGGTAGGGGGAGGGGGCAAAGTAATATCCTGTTTTTTTACGTCGCCGTGACGTGTGAACTTTGTGACAGATTGCTTTTTACTGATAGACGCGGCAATAAAGCTTGCTTCACTCAGTTTTACTATCCAGCCCGTCGTGTTTTTTTTCCTTTCTTTATCACAAAACTTATTAATAATATAAGTTACTTTTAACAAAGTATTTTGTACAAAGACGGAATGAAATTTTCCATTGTAGATTAACAAGATAATTTATTTATAAGGATTACTAAATAAGATATCTAATACGTAATTAGACATGACTGCATGATTGCAATCGGACACACTTTCATAGCATAGTTTCTTAAATGATACTTAATTAGACCCCGCTATGCTCCAGTGTACGGTGACAAACTGGTATTAATACGTTACTGTCGGAACACGCGTCGTGGTTCGTTTGTGTTAATGTTGATAAATATAACGTAACTTAGATGCACTTACTGTAATTACTTATAGAATACTTCAACAATAAGCATGACGCATTTAAAAGTATAATACACAATTATTATATCACTCTATTTAAACAATTTTTTATTTACAGGATGTAAGTTTCCCTGAAAAAATGTACTATTCAACGTAGAGTGATAGATTTATATTTGAAAATATTTAAATAAATCTACACCGAGAATGTTTTGTGTAAAATAAATTTCGAAACATAGTCCGCTATGTATCGATTAATTTATGTGTCATGTGGGACTTTGTTCATGTGACAGAATTTTAATGACTAGACTAGACCAGTAAAAAAATTTAGAAGATTAAAACAGTTTTTTAACAAAAAAAAAATATTCTACTTGAAAAATGATTGCAAAAATCAAGCAATTGTTAAATCAATATTAATGCAATAAAAGTTGCTTGTTATATTACATAACCATGTAATAAAGGAGAAGTTTATTTTTGTTGTTGTATAAGGAGGTAGATTACAGGGTAGACGACTGCGTTATTAAATTCCACGTTGCATAATATTATCTTAACGCTAAGTGCCCTCGCGCTCTAATGTTGACGTAGAATTTCATATCTCGCTGAATGAAAGTTGCCAAGTCGCGGAGTGGCTCGCCACTTACTTCTGCTTCATATTAGTTAGCATAAACTATGTTACATAAAACTTGCCCTCAACTAGCTATATCAAGTGAAGTGAAACTTATGGACGCAAATAGAAATAGCACATGAATTGAAACTTTTCATACATTGTGAAAAAATGCAGTTTCTGCAGCGCGTTACATCAATAGAAGATATAAATTGTATAGGGGTATAGAATATATATGAAGTTTGTAAGCTTTACACCCTATTTAATAGTAGCTGTTGCACGCGGCTTCGTCCGCGTGAAATTAAAAAATAATAAAAAATACAGTCTATGTTACTCACAGATAAATTACCTTTCTAATGGTTAAAGAATTTTTAAAATCGGCCCAGATTTTACGTAAATCGAATACGTACAAACATGCAATATTTTCTCTTTATAATATTAGTATAAATTTCATATCAGAGTTATACAAAGTATAGTTATCACAAATTAGAAACTCGCTCAATGATACATTATTACACGAGCTTGGGCTCTTTTCTCGCATTGTATAAGATCTTAAGGTTTCGATTGTACAATAAATATTAGTGCATGAAATAAGCAACTATTAACTTTGTGTTTTTGTCTCTTATCTCGTTCAAAATTAAGAATACTCGAATAGACCTAAGAATAAATAGAGCAACCGCAAGCATATAACTTCTTGTTACATACACCATAACAGTGTTTTACTCTACTTTTATAGAAACAAACGCATTTACTTTATAAACTAATGTTTTAGAAAGAGTGAAATAGTAAAAGATTTTCTAGTTAATATTAAAGTGGGACCGCGAGCTCTAGTTAATGGATCATTAAACTTAATTACGTTCTCTGAGTGTGTACGTTTTTCTTAAACAATTGTGAAGTTTCAATTCAGACCGAGTAAAGTAGAATGTGAACTGGTGCTGTTTTTAAACGAAAATATATAGTGAAAGACCTCGGTCTTGCATTTCCTAAAATCGTTGTTTGTAAGCGTTAAGAATTATTTTCCCAATGGAAATGTAAAGTTTACATCAACACGTTGAATTAAATAGAAGAAGCTTTTTGAATCAAAGTTATTATTCAATATAATTCTTAAAATATAAAAATAATAATTAATAACATAAAATAACTACTTATGAGCTTTAAATACATGAATATTATTCGTATATGTTATTGACAATATTACGCTAGTTAACTGTTTTGAGCAAGTTATTAATTTAAATGTTAATTAATGCAAATAATTTAGTTTACGCCGGAACAAATAATTAAACAAACATAGAAATACAGAATTATAAATTTCATTCACATCGTTATTGTAAAGTCATTATAACATTCAGGTAAATAATATTAACTTATTTCTAGCTGCTTTAGAGGTTTTTGTCACATAAAACTTAAGAAACATTAAAATACCTTTCATAATAATAACACAGAAATCCTAAATTCCTTGAGGCAGTCAATCTTCCGTAACGTCTGAGGAAATTAAAAAGTCCAACTGTAGCAAGGACGTTAACGCGTTTAGCTTCGGCAATAATTATGTTTGTGACAATAAATTCTCAAAGGAAGTCATTTAATTTCGACCATACCGCCGTGACATCACTAACGATTCCAAATTTAAAAATTAAACAAAAAGCCGAGTCCGCTAATAAAGGTCTTGATCGCAAACAAAGCTGTTTGCAAAGTAGCCGAGAAAGTTCACTCGCCATCAACATTACAGCGAAACTTATGATTTTCATTTGTTTCTAGCAATAAGGGCCTTACCATAAAAACTTAGAATTTTAAATACATTTGAACTTAAAAAAAGAGTCAATCCTTTATACCACGACTCTAGCGGCCGGTAGGAACACATCGTGGCCCATAAAAATCCGTAGGTACAAACAGAAAGTAGTGTGGAAATACATGATACGAAAAACTATAGCCATTTAAAAGGAAGCGAACCGCTAGAACTAGTTTCATTTGATCGTTTAAAGATTGCTATTGTTCGTATACTCGCGGACTATGCAAATTCTGACAGCGAGCCTGTCCACTCAGCATACTGGCTGTATGAATTCAGAACTAATAAAGGCTGCTCTCAGTCTTTTGTTTTATAACGCCTCGCTGAATGATCATGGTATAGGGAATAATTAGTGTTGTAATTGAAAAGTAAAATGGGAAACGAAAATTATCTCAGTTGATATACGTAAAGTTATAAGGTACTTGTTAGTGCAGGACACGTTGAATAAACATATAAGTAGGCATTGCGGAACGAAGGGTAAAGTTTATCATTACCCAGTGTGTTCCGCCGTAGCGGACGTAGGGCTGCCAAAATGCCGTAATATTCTTTATCACTCACGCTTGAATTATAACAATGCTAAATAGAATTAATGGAGCGTAGACTAAAGTATTTGATGCTATAATACACCTTTGTTTTAATACTTAAATACTGGTAAAAAGCGTACATTTATCAAGTTTGATATAAATATGTTTCTAAAATAGTGAAAGATCGCTGCTTATGCAAGGTGTTATTTTACTCTAAACATCTATATATATAAAAGAAAGTTGTGTTAGTTACACTATTTAGCACACATAACTCAAGAATGGTTTTACCGATATGGCTAAAATTGGTGAGGAGGTAGCTTAGAGCCAGGAGAAGGACATAGGATACTATTAGTTAATACTATAGTTATTAATTCCACGCGGAGTCGCGGGCGAAAGCTAGTTAATAATACAAATGTATTGCGGAGGGAAACGTTAAAATTAGATAATGCGACATAAATTTAGGCGAAGGTGGTGTCCGTGTCGTGGTAAATTTGAGTCACCCAGACTCCGGAACCCGCGCTGCAGACTCGAGGAGCGCGCGAACATTTGCATTGCAAATGGCCACTCACTCATATCGAATTAAAGTCTCTTAAATTATCTAACTTACATTTTGAACTATTACAAAATTTTGTAGAGTCATTGTAATTTAACGGAATTATGATTTGAAATCTCTAAAAAGTTGAAATAACAAAATAAAATGTATTATTGCGAATTACAGCAATTTATGAAGCGTGTTGTAGTTTATTGCTAAAAATGTAAGAAAACATTTTCAAATTTTTAGTTATAGAACAAACTTACCATAGATAGTACGAGTGTAGTGTGAATTATAGACAAATTAAGGTAATTATGTTCTCACATTCAGTGATATATTGTTTAGAAGTACAAAGTTAATTAGCGCGGGCCGAACTGCACTGTAACAAAGGCTTGACCGCGGTACATGCCAGCGCCGGGATGTATGTCGATATTAATATCCTTTGTGTTACATTCATATTTAATAGATATTCCCGACCTTCACAGATATTGCGACTTCGTCCACGCGGTATTAAAAAACATATGAACTATGCTAAACAAAAAACTACGTGTCTCTCGGGAATCTGGTATATTTTGAGGATGAACCGTACCCCATGTTATACTTCAGACTTTGTTTTATATCTGTGTCAAATTTTAATATCGTCTGCAGAATTATCGAGTAATCGTGAAAAAATAAAATTATTGTATTACACGGGAACCATAACTATTTCCCGCATCAAAATTAGCCTATATGATGTCCCAGACTATTCTTTACGTCTATGCCAAATTTTATCCAAATCCATTGATCCGTTTAGTCTACAAACTCTAACATTCATCCATCCATCTACAAACGTATTTATAATATTAGTAAGTAGTAAGATTAATCATAACAAATGGGAATAGCTTTTAATTTTTTAATGAACAAATATTGTAACAAAAACCATAAATAGATTCCATTCATTGGGACATCGAATTACAAAAGAGTTAAAAGTGATTTTGTTCTAAAACCTTTAATTTTTAACACAAAAAGATTTTACAATTTTAATGGTTTTTCACTTTGAAATACAAACATCTTTCTCTCGTTACAAATTCTAACGCACTGACCAGCATATGCTAAGAAAGTACAAAAAATCATCAATCACTATTTTTTAATTTTGTATTCCCTGCTCACACCATTTTACTTTCAAAATTGTCATCGAAAGCTTTTTCAATATACGATAAAGCTCGTGGGCCTTTTCTAATACACCTTTTTCAGCTTTAACAAGGCCATCAGTCACTTTGAAAGGGAAACCTTATTGATATGCTTTTTTCTTTACAATCCTGTTACTCAAAGATTTATCTCAAGGTTTTCAATAATATTAAATTGTAATAGAGATTCCTCTCAAAGGAATACGTATAAATGACGATAGTACACAAAAAACCATACAGACGACTTGAATACCTCCTTCTTTTGGGAAGTCGGTCAATAAAGAACAATCAATCACAAAATTATATTCAAACTATTCAACATTTAAAAAAATGTATTTTACGCAAATTTTCTTCTAGTTGTTAATTCCTTGGTTATTCGTTTGTAAAATCCTTAAATAATTATCTTTGTTTTAAACATTTTTTTAAGTTTAATAGCTCTGATATAAGACAAATATTATAATCATCTCAGATATGTCTTCATCTCAAACTTTAACATTCATATAAATTAAAAGTTGCTAGTTCATAGAAAATCTCTCAAAGAATGTGAAAGAATAATAATTAAATACAAGCAAATGATACTGCAATTTTATATTACGTCTAATTAAATTGAAAATCTCGTCGTTGAGTCTTATTTCAAAGAATTTCCAAATTAATATTTCATTCGCTTTTAGGAATACAACGGTTACATTAAAGTTATCTTATTTTCTACTTATCTAAAATCCGATTATTTTATTATTTTAATTTCAATTCTTTAACATGACGTATAAAATTGCCTTTGTTATGTTTATTTTAATTGGTATTTTTTTCAATCGTATGTTAATTAAAGGATGATTCAATGATCAAGAAAATACAATGAAATCGATTTTTCACTGAACGAATTTTTATTTGTTGTAAAAGGTCAACGCATTCGTGCGTTCTTTTTAATTCTTAACGAATGAACGGTCACGTCGCCAATTACTGTTACGTGAGCCCGCTCCGATGGACCTTGTTCACATGACAACTAAGTAAATGAATTTTCCTTTGGGTTTTAGATAATTATCTCTTCGCAGAGAATCTATCATTTTTAAATAGTATCACGTGGGTATTGTTTTACTAAGATTTCAATACACAACATTTCTACTAATTATTGATAAAAATTTGTAGAAACTCTTCTCGATATAAACCACTCGACGACTCGATCACATTTAAAACAGAGGATTATAACCAATATTCCCAGCGTCATCTAAAAAGTATTTTTGTGCAGCGCCCCTATCGGTCGTAAAGTAAACCAACAATTCTCATACAAAACATATTGATGACGTAACGAATAGGTACGTTCTCGCAACTGTCACGAAAGTAATCGTGGTAGACTCTCAGTATTTTCTGTAAATAAAATATAAATTTGCTTATAGAACTTCAAAATGTCTTAACCTGTTAATAATCGAGCGCCGCAGATGGACGCAGTCAATTCGCGGATATCCTGAGTAACATCGACATTATGACATGCCCCCGCCCTTCGCTCCCCCGCCCCCGCACAC
>JAOCNA010000029.1:9270580-9291416 GCA_026546675.1 Papilio helenus | reverse complement strand
GAAATCTGGAATTTTTCTTTTGATATTACAAACAGACACTCCAATTTTATTATATGTATAGATATAGATATAGATAGATTATATAGCCTGAAAGATTTAAAGTAGCTCAAAGGTAACATACGAAGTTATACGCCGTTCTCAGAGACGATAAATGGTCACTTAGTGGACTTGTGGATAGTGAGTGTTTTTTTGTCGCTTACATTATCCTTTAATTCCCTCTCGTGTACTCAAAACAATACACAAGCCTCTTTTACGAGTATAATCCGGCACTAACTTATTCTGCCATTACTACTTACAACTGGCAACAAAGTTTAAAATATTATAGGTCAACGTAGCTTGGGTCTTCTACAAAATTCATCAAAACGATCGAAAAATATAGTTTATTCTATAAAGTTTTTAAAAAACAATGTCCCTTTTTTTTACCCCTATTAGTTTAGGCTACCTTGTAACACTGCCTACCTCTTAATAAACAACAGTTGTAAATAAAACTTATACCATTTACGATCTCACAAAACCACACAATACAAATAAAAAACCAAATTTTAAAAGATCACTTTAAAAACAAACCGATTTTCCACTATTTTATTTCCATTCGTACACTGCACGCACTATATTTTATTTATCTGTGAAATAGTAACAAAAATCGAATAGTCCCAGATATCGTCGGATCAATAGACGCACGTCCTTCTCCGGCGCGCAAACTCTACTAGCAGCCAGTTCGGATACGCGCTACGTAAAGATGTTTATCTATTATGCGACTAAATTAAAAAGTATGTTGACATTTTGAAGGTGTTAGGTTATATTTTTACGAGTTTATTGATACTTCGTTTATTATAAAACCTATTAATGTTTTAATTCTTGCCGTTTCACTAAAAATGTGCTCAGTATATACTCTTACATACATCTCTATCAGCTCAATATCCGAATTCACTGCCTTTTCTAGAATTTTCTCTGCAACACAATATTTTACACACAAGACATCATAAGTTGAGGTTTTAACCTTATGTAAGAGTTTATATGTAAGGTTTTTTAATGGAAATTTAGAACTTTTTTGCAAGCAATGAAACTCTCAGTTTTCCAATATGCTTTCAACATGCACGTGAAAATATCAAATTAACGAAAAATGTAAGCAAAAAGTGTCAAAGATAATTGACAGGGGCTTTAATTTGTTAAAACAACTTTAATACTATTGAAGCCACAATTGTAGCACAAAAACATTGTTATCTGTTTGAATCGTTCGTAAATAAAAGAGAACAACACAAAAATTGTAACCTTCTGAAATTATCAGCATATTTGCAATTATAATGCGACTAAATTCAAAACGACCTGCAGGAGTTTTATATTCAGCGAAAAGGTGAGCTTATACAAAATGGCCGCCTCTCATTTTCCGAGCAGTTGCGCGGGCAGGGGTCCATAAATTACTACTAATTGGGACATTTCCTTTTAAGATTAGTATGTAAATATGTTTTAAAATTAGACTTAACCGTACAGTTCTATGCTAGAAGCATTTTAAGTACACAATTTACTGTAAAAAAAACTATTTCTTGTATACTTTATTTTAACACTAACTTGGCCGCAACTCTGTCCGCCTGGAATTAAAAAATCTTTAAGCCTATGTACTCTTCTGTATGACATTTCAGCGAGATGCGTTAAGCCGTTCTGGAGTTACTTGGTAACAAACATCCATCCATCTAAACTTTCGTATTTATACTAGTAAAAAGTAAGATGAGCGAACCGCCTTAGCTTAGAATGGAATTTAAATCTGATTTTTTATACCAGAAGATGGCATGAAGCGATTTACAATTGGGAATCCCTTTCCTTTTCGTCTCCTACCTTGACAAATATATTTCTCCTTCCCAATATTTTTTATTGCAAGAGTTATGGTAATTTTCCTGTAACCTAGGATGAGCTATATATTAAGTTTTCTTATCTATCTGTACCAATATTTAAAAAGGTAAGATTTGTATTTTTGTTTCTTGTATGTACCCCGTGTCACTGGGGCACTAAAATTGAATTAACTATAAGATATAGTTCTACGGTTATCCTGTGAAGGAATTATGTTAGCGTATATTTTCTTGCTGTACAATTAATCTTACTCGCCGACAATATGCCTACACGTGAAAAGATTCATGACTGTACGAATTTCCTCTATGATACGTGCAATATCTTTTGTTCAACATATTTCTTGTGCAAAGGAAAATCGTAAATTCATACATTAAGTATACATATTATAGATTCTATATTTATTACAATACGATTTACACGCGAAAGAAGTAAGTTGTCGATGGTATGAAAATTGTTTTTTGTTTAAAATATTATTAAAACGATTGGCTTTATTTTCCCATTTAAAAATCTATTGTGAATAAACAGTCGCTCATAAACTAGTTCGTTTCAAACGGATACTTTTGAAGTGCGCTTAATTTCACGGTGGACAAAGTAAGTGAGTCCATCTGATTCGATTCACTGGTTTTTCAATTTTGTAGCGTATCGATGTATTGCAACGTATTCGATTCGTCGGGACACCACGCGCCCGCCGGCCGGGGCGAGAGGCAAGTGACAGGGAAAAATTTCCCTATTTTATTATGCACTGTCGATAAATTGCATTATTTTTTTATAAGAGAAGGTTAAACAAACGATGGGAACAACATGATCATAGACGCTCAAGGACATCCACAATTCCATTAAAACAAACCATTCTGACCACACCAGTAATCACACTTAAGTACATATTGTTAATCTGTAGTTGTTGTAATGAATATATTCATAAAAAATATACTTTTATCCTCAGCTATATTTCATGGCACGGTTTACAATATACATCCATAAATCTGTCGATATGAAAAGAAATAACAACAAAAATGCTGGAATTATTCAAAAAGTGCTCTTGTCCGCGGAGTCCGACGGCGATGGTCAATTTAGCAACATGAAAAATTGCTTATCGTCGTCAACAGAAGTACCAGAGTAATGGAGTCCGGACAGCGCATCGATCAAATATTAAATTTGATTTATTCAGCCCCGGGCCGCTGTAACATTTAACTTACGGATAGTTTATACTTCAAATATTTATCTTCGTATATCGAACGTGAAAGAAAAAGTTTTATGGACATTGTAGCACAAAATATTGTAATGTTTTATAGATTTTTTGTTAACAATAAGCGTGTCAAACCTTTAACAATAATTTATACAGGTTCCTTATCATAACTGTGAATAAGAAAAAGACAGCAGCCGTAAACTTCAAGCATTAAAATATGTATAAAATATTCATAGAAATTCTTGGATTTATGTTAGTGTTTCTAGATTACTTCTCGCAAATAACCTCACTATATCCCGGGACTCTATCACTATAACACTACACTATAATGTTATAGTGATAGTGATTTTCTATAGCATAGTTGCTTGGTTATAGTTTATACAATTTGAATTATAAGGAACATTTTATTGTAATTAATCTTTATTCATACAAACTTATTAAGAAAAAAAATGACAATGAGAGCGTCTAGTTTTAGTACACATCTAATGGTCGGTGTAATCTTGGTTGGTAAAAAAAACTTTCTTTTGCTTCGAGTGTATTCGCAATGATAGTCAATAGCACGCGCTGTCGGAATGTTCCTTACTTAGAAAAAAATAGCTAATAGCTAATCTATTCAATTGTATTTAATCCAGGAACAAAGACTTGAACAAAACCCACATATATGAGCTTAGAACATTTCAATAATTGAAACATATTTCTCTATAATGTTCTATTTATCATTCCGAAGAGTTATTTCAATGTTTGTACCAAATGTATTTAATTGTAGAATTAAAAAAAAACTAGCTTATAGTGTTTTAACTGATCGATGCGAAACCGGTTAAGTACGTATAAATACTGTTTGAACAACAATCAAATACACCGAACGTGGACTAAGGAGCGTTCAACTTGTTTTCCTCGGGACGGACACGACTAAGCTGTCCCAACGGAACGCATTAACTGCTTGATTTTATTTACCTTTCTCACTGCACTGTACTGCGATAGCAATGTTTTAACATTGTTTTATTTTTTAACATTCAAACTCTGAATTATTGTACACTACCAACTGATTAATTGAAATAAATTGTCTATAGGATAGCATATTTTATGATTTTAGTTTGTATGTTGTTGCCAATGAGATAATTGCTTACAAAATTAATTACTCTTTAAAACAAATGACACGTACTCAAAGTTCTTTTATTACGTAAAATTGTTTATATATGATTAAAAATCATTACGAGAAGATTATTTTGTCAGGTTCAGGACCCTAGGGGCGTAGTGTGTAGGGTCCGAGGGGAGAGCCTTACAGTATCAGTGTATCGCAAAGGGCTAAAGTATTATTCAAGTTTCCTTTTAATCACTGTCTCGTGGGAGAGGTGGGCCTCGGATTAGATCTATGATTAATGAGGCGAGCCCGTGAGGAGACACTTTCCTTTATACCTCTGCCTTCAATTGCGGCCGCGAACGTTTATAATGATTTATTGCGGCCATTGTAGATTTAATTTTAAAAACAGATCTAGTTCTTGAATAGATTAAACGTCTTTTGTTCGAAATTGATTTGAAAGGGATTGCTTTTAGCGCGCGGAAAATATTTTTCATTATTAAATTTGATACTAGCATTCGAAATTAGAAAAAAAAAACTGATGAAAAAAATCTGTGACAAATTTGATTCAAATCCATAGTAACAAACATCCATCCATCCAAACTTTAGCATTTATAATATTAGTATCATCAAATAGTAGTATCAAATGTTACAGAATCTTTTCTAAAATCTGAAAATAGTTGTGTTTTACGCCGCTTTTACTTGTCTATAAAAATCATAAATTAAATAGAGGATCATAGTAACGACGAGGGGATACGAAAAACGTAATATCCCTCCATATTCATAAAAAATGATGGAGCGCCCGGCCTCGACAGGTGAGCGCAATTTAACACATCTGATATACCTTGTAGCTATTCTTTTTACTGTCAGGAATATTAATGTACCATAACTCAGACAAAACCCTAATTTTTCGGATTAAGTTTGAGATATTTCTTACGATGATGCAAGATAAAGAGCTCCCACGGCCGAAGCGCAGCCCTGTCGAGATAGTTAAGCTTCTATAAATCTACTTTTTGCTCTTAATAATAAGAGATTCTTCAAAACATTTGTTGTAAGTCAATGGTGTTTTATCAAATTGTAAATTTTGGCCTTAGTTTGCTTATCAGTCACCCTGATTTATTCTCATAATAATTGATAATGATTTGTCGCTTGTTTTTCGGACGATTTTCTTAGTTTTAATACTGGACAAAAGTTTTAACAATTAGTTGAATTTTATATTCTAAAACGTTAAGTATATTACTGAAACGTAACGGACCCCACCATAAGGTCCATTTAACCTTTCAATTAAAGTCAATAAACGTAAACGTAGAGAAGGTAAATGCGGCACGCGGAGGGCACTGAAATCGAACAGTTGACACAAAATCCAATTCACAAAAAGGGCGCCGTTTCAAATGACCCTTTGCGTAGTTTTCAAGCGATACGTTTTGAATTGAAAACCGACTATTAGCTGTCAATGGACCTTTTCGAAAAGGTTTGATTGTATTTAGTCTGTGGACTCAACTTTACACTTTCTGTTTAAATATTTAATAGAGGGTTTACCAATTTTACCTTTAAGTAAATTCAGATGTTGTTACCTATAACTACATTATTGATTCAAAAATCTATCTGGAAATGTTTCGTGAAAAACAAACCTTGAAACAAGCCCGTCTGTATTAGAATTTATTGTTAATCGAATACTGAAGTTTGTCTATGAAGAATTTTGAATTTTGAAAGAATTTTGAATTGTCACGCATTGAAAAAATTTTTTTTCACAACACTAAAACTTCCTTATGTAGTTTATGTTGGAGTACTATATTCCAATTGGAAGGTATTGTAACATGAGGGAAAATTAATGTGCCATTACAAGGATCATACCGTAATTTAAGAGAAAAGGCGTCGTTCGTCTGCAGGTTAACGCGGACCCGCAATAAACGTCTATGGGGAAATTAAAGAATGGTTTCTGCGTAATTTTTCCCACATTCCGGGTAATTTGCCGGATTTACCTCATTGTTTCTTAAACATGATAAATTACGATCTCAAATAAAGTAGCCGTAAAAACAAATGTTTTTATTTCCAGTTTGTTTTGTAAGCTGGAAGAATTTGTAATTACTCGTGTAACTATAAAATGACAATATTGTACAATTTAACTATTAAATTACTGATGTGAAAATGTGAATTTTAAAATCACAATTTATCAGTTGCATTTTTTAACATAATATAACTTTTTTAAATATTTAAATAAATACCTAGAAACGATACAAAATTTCGACCATCGACCGATCGAATCCATCCCAATAAACAAGGTAATTGGAATAAAAGCTACAATCTTCGTTTATATCAATTATCATTAATTGGATGAATTTTCACATTTCTGTATTTAAAATTCATATCAACTTCATAAATGCAGTGACTGTTCATTTCATTATCTTAAACAAATATCTGAAAGAAATTATTCATACCACTGTCGATAGTACCTATATTTTCAGACATTAAAAAAAAAACTTTTTTGAATCTCTTTGCGTATTATACAGATTCAAAAATATTATTCGATTCTATTTATCTAGAATTTGAGAAAAAACTGTTCCCATATTTGAACTTACCAATATTTACTGAATGTGCTTACCTGAAACAAAAAAAAATGCTTTTAAATTTCTTTAACATAAGAATACATCGTTTAATCTTTTTTGGATACCTTTTAGGTACCTTATCTTACCTTTTTTGAATACCTTTTTCATTGGATTCGTGTACATACTTTATAAATCTAGTTTTTCAACTATCATAGTTTTGTATGCTTCTGCAATTTCTTAGTATTTGAACGAGTGGAATCGCAGTTTAATTTTGAAGTCATCATTAAAATTCGTACAGTTAAATATATAGTTAAATTATTTAGTTAGAAGATAACTAGAACTCCGGGAGTACATCCCATAAAGTAGTTTTCATTTAATATTTTAAATTCCTCGTATCGCTGAAAATCATACTAAACTTGAATATAATTTTAAGCGACCATTTTTGTTTTATCGTTCATCGGGTTAACGCTTGGAAAAGCAAAACAGTTTTCCATTGCCTTTGTTAATAAATTGGTAGTTATTAATATCAAAAAAAGACCTGAAAACGTGTTAGAGGGAAAACAACATTTAAAATTAAAACAACAAAACTGCTATAAAACTGCTTAGCGATCTGTTGTTAGTAATAACTCCGCTTTGATTCCCTCGCCAGCCATTTTACAAACAACCAAACGGCAATATTAAAAAACCGCTCGCGAACGACGCTAAAAAAATATTTGCAACGGATTTCTTTTGTGTAAATATTAGTACGCGGCTAAAATCCACGGAAAAATACTTTTTGTTTACGTTGACATTTTAAATTGGAAAGGTTGATAATTAAAAAAGGATTTTCTTGAAATATTAGTAAGACGAAATTATTACGATTATATTGGGAAAGTTTATATTTTAATAAAAAAAGGTCGAACACAAATGTTATCGTCAGACTTTCATTTAAATCATTAAAATGTTATTCCACAACTTTTTTCAATATACTTTATTTGTGTTGAACAATACTTGACACAAATATAGCTCATTGAATTACGGAAACGCTGCCGAGGCGACTTCGAGATGAACTCTTACTGACGAACGTTTGATGGCGCGCCTCGAGCACCCTCGGCGTCCCGGCGTCCCCGCGACCCCGCGTCCCGGCGTCCCGGTAGCGCCCATCAAGTTTTCTTTTTGTGTCCACTTATCCTTGCGACATATCGATCAAAGAGGGATTATTTTAGCAGGAGTGTAAAAATTGACAATTGGATTATTTACAACGGAATCATGAAATATTTTTTTCAAACTTCCAACTCGAAATGCCTGTTGTTTCGGTTTGGCAAGTACGTCTTGTTCTTCACGTAATAAATCCTATCTCAATACTTGTCTATCGCCGCTTTAGGAAATCGGAGAAGCTGTGAATCGCTCTTTTTTCCGCAAGAACAAATCTGCTTGAGATAGTAAACTGCACTCCAATAATGGAGTTCATTTTAACCGTCTACAACTTTTTATAGAAACTGCGGCAGAAAATTACAGCGAGACAATGGCGTAAGACTAAAAGAATCAAGTCTATATTCTTTTAGCGGATATAGTTCATTTTTTCTTTCTTTTATTAAAACGATGCCGGTACATTTTCTCGGTTCGTTTTTTCTTACATTATAATGTTACGTGGTGCTCACGACGTCAAAGTATGCTGAATACTAGATGTAAAAACATATTTCGATATCAGAATAAATATCAAAGAAATTCTCAGGGCACTTTACTAGAACTCAATAAGCTAAGCATTAAATAGCAAATGCTATCTTTATCTACCTCAGAAATGTTAGTATTAGCAATTTGAAAAAGGTGAAGTCAACCGAGTATACAATAATTATTAACAAAATAATATTTAACAGAACAATCATAAAATTTTAACAACTGTCTAGTAACAAAGCTTTTAGATTATTTAAAACGCTCCGGTGCACCATGCTTGTAAATTAGTTTCTCTGTGAAATAAAATGCAATTTCATTTGCAGCCACATGTAAAAACGAATATTGTCTGAAACCGGTATTTTAAAGCTTTCAGTAATAAAATACTCGTGTGGTGTGATAACTGGCTTCATGTTTCAGTGCAAAATATTGTTAAAAACATCAAGAATATTTTTTTACGATCGATTTTATCTCTAACAAATATAAGAACGCTTTCTCACAAGCGCTTTTTTAACGTCGCATTAAAACTCGGCGTTGGCGCTCTTGTTCGACGAACGCTTTAAATTCACTCTTGTTTCGTTTGGTCAGCGCTTAAAATGCAACACTCCGCGATAAAATAGCGCTGTATGACATGACATGGAAATTCATTTGTTCTATTTCAACGGTTTTTTAACGCGCGAATAAAAACAGCCAGCACAATAATTGAGGTTATGTTTTACACATCAAATTTATTTATTTAAAACTAACTGTTACTCGCGACTTTGTCCGTGTGAAATAAAAAAAAACGTAGTCTATGGTTACTCACTGATAACGTAGCTGTTTAAAGGTGAAATATTTTTTTTAAATCGGCCCAATACTTTTTGAGTTATTTCAATACATACAAAAATCGAAATCCTTCCTCTTTATAATATTAGTGTAGATTTAGCTATATACTTTCCAAGACTATCGATATGTGTTTAAATATTTTACTAGACGCCATTTTGTTTTGAATACGTAGTAAAACGAAACGAGTGAAGAATTTAAAGTAGTACGTGTTTTCATGAAGCATTTAGTTTAATGAGGTTGTACTGTTTGTATTGAATCAACATTTTTAGTGCTCTCATTTAAATGAGGATGAATAAATTATTCGCGGACGACTAGTTCGTATATAATGCAATGTTGCGAATTATTTTAATTTAATGAAATACATTTGAATGGTCGAATGGATTATTCTGTTAATTTGAAACTAAAGCGTATTTAATTAAAAACTACCCTGTCAAACTTTTAGATTTTCTATTTGAGTAAGTCAAACGGTGAGATTTTAATGAAGTAGAAAAAAATTATGTCAAGAACAGATGACCCAATATTTTTACAATATCTATATAGGGAACAAGGTGATTTATTCGTTAGCACAACCTTCGCATTTTATTAGATCTGTTGTGAGATCTACGTATCTGATTTGTAAATTATTAGTACATAATTAGCTGCCAAATTTGTTTTCCTACTTCCACATTCATACTTGTAATGATATTGTGATTGTTCGTAAACTGAGTGTTAAATAATCTGTGGTAAGGGGGCAGTTGACACGAATGCGGCCGAGAGGTGGCGCTGGGGAGCGCTGACTCGATCACTTTTACAACGAACTCTTGTGCGCGGCTTGAGGCTGCTTGAGCGGCCCTCGACATTCAGCCGGCTGTCTCGCCAACATTGGATCTTCATACCACTTACACGACGCGAACAAAGCGGCCTTACCCGCAGATTAAAGAGATGAGCAAATTAACAACAGATTTATTCGAAAGTCTCCAAACTCGTAAGTATAAAAGTGTAAGTTTATTAGTAACTTATTGGATTATTCAGTGTTAAAGAACTACACGCATTAATTTGAGATATCTATAAATTTCGAATAACTTATACATAAATTTGACGCAATATCTATTTGATACGTGACAAAAATCGGGGCGTCGATGTCAAGACGAGGGCGCGGCGGCGGCGGCAGCTCGCTCGCCGGACGGGGCTCGAACGTGACTGGTCACTTTATTGTATTGCCACCCGTGACTTGAAATATTTTAACTTTTGTTCCAAAATTTCTGTATTTTTACAAAAATAAACTCGTACTAATGAAGCTATGGTTATTTAGAGGTTGAATTATTGACAATTTACGACGAGGATTGTAGAAATTAGGACGCAACATGAATGTAAAATGAAAACTTTTGCAAAAAAAAATGTTTTGCTGTTTTAACACTTCTGAGAACCTTTGACAATTGTGATCAGTTATTTACTAAGCAATATGACATTTCTTCTTAGTAAAGTAGTAAAGATTAGTTGGTCTTCGTGTCTCCAGTGTATCCGATAACGAAACGGAATTGCAAATTGTATCCTTATTTTCAAGGAAGTCGGAGCCAAAATTGATGGTGTTCCTACGTACCTACCGTATTGACAAAACAAAAGTGTGTCGGTCTTTGGGACATGGACATTTCAAGATTAATAGTATCCAATGTGCCGCAAGAAATTTGTAACGTCTGCTTGGGGGTGGGGGTGCGGGACGGGCTGATTGGAACATGGCGGGGATGCTATTTGTATACTCTATAAAGGACCTGTCGGAATCCCATTTTCTTGGAGAGATAAATCACCTTGCGGTCCGACTGCGCCCTTTGTACCACAGCCTGAGAAGTGAGAACCTATACGTGTCAACAATGAAAATATTTTCTTTGATATAAAAATGAAATATCGAAAAAGGTGTTCAGAATTTAACTGTCTACTTCATATTTGACTCGGTGGCGTAATCGAAATTTGTGTGACCCTATATATCTTTTACTTCCTTGTGTTTGATTTTTTCCTGTTCAAACTCCTTCTAGTATCGCATTTTTACAGTTAAGCTTTATTTTCATGATATACCTTTGTGATTGAAATATCAATACACGTGGAAATTTTAGTAAATTACCGTAAAGAGATGTTTTAATATTTTATTCAGTAATTTAATTTATAAAGTTTTCCTTTTAAATGATCAGTAGTATATTGTTGTTGGTAATGTACACAAGAATTTAATATATCGTACGCCTCGTATGTATTAGAGTAGTAAATTGAAATCCCTACTTCTCCCAAGTGTCAAGAAAACGTAATTTAGGAAGGCGAGAAATTCGAAGTGAGTCTATTCCGTACATACTGTTTTGTACAGTTTTTTCGAGAGAAAAGACATTTCTAATTTCGTTTTAACATAATTTTGTAAGTGTAAAACGGGCTGAAATTGTTTTCATTTATTTTCTCTTCTAAAAGTAAATAAAAATCTATTTAATCAGAAAAAAAATGTAACATGTCTGATAAAAGACATAAATATTTCGCTAGATGGCGTTGGCAAGGCACCTCTCGGCTTTCCGCACATATTCAAATATTTCATTTGCCAATAAAATGGATAAGACTACAATATTTGCGCACGAATGCCGATTCTATTATATACATTCTTCCACGTGACTTAATTCTTTGCTTTTTCCTTAAAGCATTTTTCTTTTTGCCGAAGCGATAAAAGACACCTATTGCGATCGAGGATTTGGAAAAGAATTGGGAATTTGCTATTATTTTCACATTCTTCGTGTTTATTGGTTACATATTTTGTAGTTGAAAAGGTGTATAGGATCTAATCTCAAAATATGTCCTTTAACTATAGTAATGATATAAAACTGTTTAATTGTACATCGCTACAATGAATAAATCAAATAAGAAATGTATGTACCGTTCTCAGCGTAACAGTTTTCTAAAAATAAATCAGGAAAAACTGCATAAATAATATTGTATGATCATTAGAGACGTGCTTCACTAACGGGAAGGCATTATGCTACAGTGAAACAATGATAGAAGTAGATAATATTAGCGAGAATTTATATCCACCTTTGTTATGTGGAGTGCGGAAATGCGAGGAATCCCGCACGCGGACGCTACAGCTGTTGAGAATGACGAACCAATGAGATGAAACAAATGCATACT
Source organism: Papilio helenus (assembly GCA_026546675.1). NCBI lineage: Eukaryota > Metazoa > Arthropoda > Insecta > Lepidoptera > Papilionidae > Papilio > Papilio helenus. The sequence continues at coordinate 9,279,154 of JAOCNA010000029.1, read as the reverse complement.
TATTTATAATAAAATTGGGGACAATTAAATTGCAAACATGCTATAGATAGAATGTTCATTTTATTCAAGTTTTTTTTGATTATTCAAGTTTTGTATCTTTTATGGTAGAAATAGAAAAAAAATCTTTTTCTTTATTGGAGACTACTTTATTTCTTTATTTTATTCTGAGTAAAATTGTGGAAAGGCAGAGCTTATTTAAAATTAAACGAAGCCACTGTTTAAAGAATGATAATTAAATTGTTCGTTTTCATAAAGAATACTTAATACGATAGAAAAAGACTCTCATTTTTCGACTGTGTATTTAGGGACATTGTATATCAAAAAAATCTTTAATTTCAAATTATTAAGTAAACATTCTTATCAAATGTTTATCTTTGACGTAGGCTCACCGGCCGCAGGGGCCGTGTGTCCTATAAGAAACGTTCTCATAATAAATATCGACACGTACCCAAGGTAACGTTCATTCATTTTTCGCACGGACCATTAATCGTCAGAGTATAAACTGCTGGGAACGTATCGACAAATGGTAGACTTATTGTTTCTTATTCTACACCGCTAGATGGCACTTATTTGACTTTTTTACATGTTGTTGAACCGAGACCTGAATTAATTATGTAAAAAAGTTACCCTTGACATTGTCGTGAATTTAATAAACTTGTTTCGATAAAAAATCAAGATTTAGTAGTTTTATTTAGCTACGTTATTGAAGTCAGTATTTATGATTAATATTTTATAAATTTTAGCACATAGTGTGTTTTTTTTTGTTCTTAAATTTTTGTAGACTAGAAATAGTAAAACCTAATGCAATTTAAAACACAGTACTTTGTTTTGCCTTTTTGGCTCGCAACAGACGAAGAAACTCTCAATGAGTGAAATGCACTTTGAAAATAAATTGCTGTTAGCAATTGTAAGTTTTATTTCTAGAAGCAAAAAAAGTACTCTTTAGTGTTTAAAATGTTTTAAATTGCAAGTACATATAAAAAGTTATAAAATCCCATTTATATTAATTTTTAAAACAAAATTCAATTCTATAAAAATCCTTACGAGGAATGAAAACAATTTGATTTATATTTGAAGCATTTTTGGCAATCCTATACTTTTAATTCTACCAGGAATTAATCAATATCGTTCAAATATCTATAAAACTCGTCTCTCAAACTGTATTCTATGAACACGAATGAACACAAACAGACACACATAGTCAGTGTGACAAACACTCGACTGCTGTATTTGCGGAGCCTCGGGCGACCGGAACTTTATAATTAAGTGGAGTGCTGCCCAATTATCCTTGAGGACCTTCAGGGATTTCTTGCTGACTTGTGGAATTTCTTGAGTGTTTAGATTTCTTTTTAATTAAAAATGTCAATGGATCAGCAGACGGTGACCTTGCAATGTTATTTTATAAGATTCTATAGTGACTATCAAGGTAAAAAGAAACAAAACACTTGTTTATGAAGAGGGAATGAAATTTTAAGTATCAACATCGATATACCAATATCAACGTTATCATTTTAAAAACGAAACAAATGTCAGCCTTATCTACTACGATACAGAGTCGACAATCGAATGCAATCCATTGTAATCGGTGCCGCCGAATCGAGAACCCATAATTTACTAATTAAACGAACGCTCTCCGATGTAGTTTGTTCCGTTTGACGAGTGAGCCCCGAATTTGTAACCGCTCTTAATTGTTCCAACAAATAAAACCGAACAAATTAAATGCGACTCGTAATTAAACAAGTGGCGTGACTACAGTTGATATTGATGACATACGCCGACTTGTTAACAACTAAATGTACTCAGAGTGGTTAAGTCACTAAAGAAGCCCCTTGGTTTTTAGATTTAGTGAGAGAAAACGCTGAGTTAAGTAATCACTAAACGACTGATTGCGGCAATAAACCTAAGACAAACAAGGCGTTCGCAATTAGACAATATGTTAAGTTTAATAATAGTTATGTAAATGATTCAAACATTATGAAAGTTTTAGCAGTAAACTATTGTACTTACAAATATAGCAAGGGTTGAGTATCATCTTCATACGATATAGAATAAATTACACATACTCATATATCCCTGTTCATGATCTCATAACGATATACAACACCCGGGGCCGGAGGTTCTTAAGGGTCGTATCGATTATAACCCACTAGCCATTCCGCAGACCGTTATAATAATCAAATCTCGTGTAAGGACTATCACACGAGATGGAGGTCACGATCCGTCGGGCGCATTTGTCTTTACGATAACTGGATCAACTTTGACAATATCTCGCCACAATTATTTTAATTACTGCGAACAAATTAAGGTCGTATTACAGATTTATTGCAATTGTTTCAAGTCTTATAGGTTTACTGATATTAACTATGATTGACTTTGTATCTACATGGAACACATAAAGATGGCAACACATGTCTTTTTAAATTATTCAATAACTAGCGTCCTCACGAAATACGAAATTAAAAATATGGTAACACATCTACCATATGTGTTCTTCTAGACTACCAATTTAGGAGATATCTACTAACAAACATCGATTCAAACATAGAAACTTTAGCATTTATAATATTAGTAAGACTTGTCATTTTGAATTTCAAATTAGGAAGAGTTGTCGCAACCTGTTTCGTGGAGGCTTTTTAGAATAAAGCGGATCTCAACAAACTTCCTAACAACTTCTAATTCAAGTTTAGGGATTAACAATCTCTTAATACCGTATAATTTGTGACTCCCTTATCCTTCCTTACTTTGAGGTCGAGGTAAAATGTTGTTTAATTTTGAGATCATTATTTCGGATCAAGCTAATTTTTGCCCTTATGTTAAAAACCTTATTGAACTTTAAGGTTATAATTTGGTTTCATCGACATAAAGATATGTGTGAAGTCAACCAACCCGTAGTGGGCCTAGTCATTCCTAACTTAGGGTAGGCGCCGAGACCTTCAGTGGTGACGTATAGTGAGCTGGTGATAATGATGATATTTTAATTATTTCTAAACACAGCTTTCTATCTGTTAGCAATTATTTGCTGGCTCCGTATTTTTGGTTAATTAAAACGTCTAATTAAACATAAGATTTTTCATTATTCACCGGGCGCCAGGCGCCGGGCGGGTGTCAACAATATAATTGCCAGGCTTCCGCGAGACCATTCAAATAAAAACCTAACCACTGTGAACGGAGCCGAGCGGCTGCAGAAAGGCGTGGATGGATTTAAAGCGTCAATTAGCGCGGCTGCGGCTGCGACTGCGGCGGGGGAACTAAATTTGTACACCACAACCAGTAAAAATAGTTTAGCATAGACTAAGATTTTCCAGATGCGACAATGTTATTTCACTTTACTACATTATGGATGTATTAAGAAAATTGTAAAAGATTTAAGTATAGTTCTATTTATAAAATGTCACTTATAAGGAAGGTTTGACAAACATCTGTGTTCAATGATTTTTGATAATGTTTAAGACGAGAGTGATTTTGCATTTTTACATTGTTTTATTCTTAATCTATTATAAGATTATGGACGTCCTATTACCTTCATATAGTTAGTTGTAATTCTTACAATCAAATCTAGTATATTTAGATGTTGGTTTCATAGTGACAATTCACAGCTGTCGAGATGTGTTTAGGGGTGGGGAGAGGGTTCTCAGTAGACGAGCTGGGGTCGTTAAGAGGGTAGAAGCTCTACGACGATGGTGTTTATTGTAGTCGCTGCGTTTACAGCGTTTTATCGACAATCGAACAATAGTTGTGCGATAGTTTAGTCAAAGGTGTGCGCCCGCCCTAAGCCGTCACTTTGTGAATGCAATTTGCATGAGTCTACAATTTTACTAAGCAAAATACAAACGGACGGTATTCACTTTTCGACGGTGACGCTTTTAAAATTAACAAAATCGAGATCCAACGGTTCTGAATTACAAATTAAAAATCAATTTACATAAACTAAAACTTGTTCTGTATGCATTTAAAGTGTTTTTTTTTAATATATTGATTGTTTTCGGCCAGTGTTAGAGTTAAAAAGTGTTTAACTAAACATTGTTTGACTAAATTTTAGTGTCATATAGCAAATGTTTACAAGACTTTATGCAGGCTTTCATCTTCGTAATATTATAAACTAGCTTTCGCCCGCGACTCCGTCCGCGTGGAATTTAATATTCAGTAACTAATAATACTCAGCCATATAAGGTAAAGCCGTTCTTGAGTTATAAATAGTGTAACTAACACAACTTTCTTTTATATATATAGATGCGAAAGTTTAGATGAATGGATAGTTAGAGTTTGTAGCCTAAACGACTGAACAGATATCAATGAAATTTAGCATAGAAGTAGAACAGTCTGGAAGAACACATGGGGTACTTACTTTTGTTTTTGTTAATTTCTCGTGGACGAAGTCAGTGAAATGTAGTTTGAAAATAAAGCGGTATTGGTCCTTAACAGTGTGAAAACATATTGTTTGGGGTGTCTTCCCCTATGACGTTCACCCAGCACCCTTCGTTCCCACGATGAACGCGTGCCATAATAGTTTGACTTTGTGGGGTAGCTTCTGTTAAAGGGTTGGCCAATGTATGTCGTCTAACTGAAAACGAAGAGCATCGGTTGATAACCGTATTAACTTTGATTAAAGTTCAAGTATTTTATTACTATAGAATTTGAATATTTTAGGCTATAGACAATACTAGCTTTAACTCCGTCAGAAAAGCCTATGTGTGTCCAGACTTATATCTATGCCAAATATCATCACGATCTGTTCAGATGTTTAGGCGGCAAACTCTAACAAACATGATGGATGTATTACATCTAAACCTTGCATTTTTAATATTAGCAATATTAATATTTAAAAGCATTTAATAACCCATTCTTTAGGTATATCGAAAGATAGACAAAGAAATTCCTAGACTTTTTTACAATACAGCTGTTTATTATATTTAACAGTATGTATGTTTGTAACATAAATACCGATAATGTGGTACGATATTAATTAATATTTCAGAGTAAAACCGCATGATTTTATTTACATTGATGCTTGTTTGTGCGTAAGTTTTGTAGATACTTAGAGGAAAATGTGTTTCAAATAATAACGGATTACACATGAAAACAATATCATACTTAGTTTAACGTCTTTAATTAGAAAACTTTAAGTATTCCTTTGTAAAGGTTAAAGCAGACTTTTCTACATGTAGTTAGTAAAGTATGTCTTCTAGATTATGCCCTACATCTATGCCGAATTTCATCGAGATCCGTTCACTTTAGGCTACAAACTCTAACTAACATCCATCCATCTAAACTTTCGCATTTATATTTATTAGTAAGATTTCTACTAGGGAATTACTATGAAAAGAACGCACATTTATCTTAGCCTTCAAACAAATTTGAATGCAGTTCTTTTTAACCGACTTCAAAAAAGTAGGAGGTTCTCAATTCGTCTGTATTTTTTTTTTATGTGTGTTACGGCATAACTCCGCCCCTGGTAGACCGATTTTGAAAATTCTTTTTTTATCCAAAAGGTAGTGCTTGCAGGTGGGTCCCATTTTTTTTTAGTTTTTTTATTTGACGGGGAGCAACAGCTAATATTAGCATAGAAGAGACTAAGAAAGAGAAAGCGTCAGTGAAGTGTGGTGTGCAGGTTCATCTTGCGCGCGGTGGCGGCGCCGCTGGTGCGGTGGCTGGGGCTGGCACTGGCGGTGCCGTACGCGCTGGCGCACAGCGCGGCGCCACTGCTGCTGGCCACGCCCGCGCAGCGCAACCTGCTCGCGCGCCGCGTCTACCCCGCGCTGCTGCTGCTGCTGCTGCTCGGCGCGCTCGCCGTCTTCCAGGTACACACACTCATTATGTCTAAAAAGCCTTAGTAAATGTGCAATTTGTATGTAAAAACGTAAAGGTTTTTTTTATTTAACTTTAATTGAATATATTTATCATAGAAAGCTTATATCAGTATTTCGACTTGTAACCTAAAAAGTTGAGTAAAGGAATTCAATTCACATGACTGTCTATCATAATTAGGTAAAAATATACCCAGTCTTTTTTATATAACATCTCATACATTCGTACCAGAACGGTGGGAAGATACACCGTGAAAGCATTTAAATGTAATCCCAAATAGACGTTATCGGCTCGCGCCGGCGCAGGCGCCCAGCACCTAGGGCTGCCAGCACTTCGCGTTAAACCATAATACCCCGGATTTGGAAAGAGTATATTCGGGCTATCGGTTTGACATCGATGTCTTTTGGTCTAAGTGGTTCATGTGAAAAACGCCAATAAATGTAATTTCTTTTAGTTAAGGGTTGACAAGCCATGGTTTTCTTTTTCGCAGCCAGAACTCGCATTGAACGGAAAGTTGGCACCCCTACTTGTACCGCCCAAATACTAATAAAACCAGTTCGAATCGGTTCGTCGAATGGCCTCTATTTCGAGAACACCCGCCGAGTCCTTATCGGGTCGCTGCCGCTACGACATACGCCGCGAAGCCTTGCGCCCTCCACCCCTGAGGTACCCCAGTAAAGATAAACCTAAAAATAGTCATAGAATTTCAGTCCTATTTGTTAACTTAGAATGTTAATATCAAGATAATGTTTTTGGTTAAAAATTAATTTTAACTTGATAGATAAGGTAGTTAATTAAATAATCATGAAGTTCTTTTTAACTTCTTCTTTTTAGTTCTTTTTAAAATAATAAACATGATACATAAAATGCGTTGTTTAATTTTTTATATGGAGGATAGTCGGTGGTACATTCGGCGGTTTATGGGCGGTTGCGGATTCGCCTTGAGCCACGGCGAGCAATGACTCGCGGGCCTTGAGTGCCTGGCACAAAATGCGGGCCTCACAGTCTCGCCGCCTCACACGTCTCTACTCTACCTATACTCTATTTTTAATACACCAATGGCGTAGACGCTTTGTAACTTTTACGACATAACATTTGCAGTAATTTTTCATTTATAATCTTTAAAAGAGAATTTTATGTTAATTTGTGGCAGTTGTACATACAATTAAACGTAATGAGTATATTTATTTTCTTTTTAATTATTAACATTTTTGATCGTATAAACGCTTATCTTTGGAATCGAATATCATCAAAATCATTTACATATTTAAGGATTTCTAATTAACTTGCATAATTAAGCTACAATGACGTAACAACATTGAACATAGTTATTTGTCTGGATCAGTGCAATTTCCTGTTCATGATTTTCCTCTAACCATGTTCCCACTCATAAAACGCATGTACAAAATATGTGTTTTAAATAAATAACTTACATAATTTTTTGTCTTGTTATCTTGACGTTTAAATATAGAAATTTGAAATAAAAAATAGATCACAGCGTCTTGGAGGTGTTTATTTTTAGATCCTAACTAATTATCTTTAGTGGAGCCATATTGTTGTTAATAGATTTCAATATGTTGTATAAATTTGTTCATTGTATTATTATAACAACTGTTATTCCACTGTCCATCACTTATAGAAAATACTTCGCTTTTCTTCTCTAAGGAATAATAGCGATAGCAAAAATGTTAAAGTCATTTCATCACTGAACCGTTGATAATATTTAGCAATATGTGTAAAATATTTGCGGGGCTGTTATCATTGTCGATGTCGGTCAAATAGGCGACTGAAATGGGGGCGTTATCGCACCGCCGTACACATTCCATAAGCCACGCCATGTCCTGCGTTACTGATATAATCTCAATTTATACTGAAAGTGCCATTTAATAGCTTGGACATATTTGTTTTCACATATTTATTACTAATTGACTCTATAAGTAAAATGCAGCTCAAATGATTTGAAGATGTGTTATTCAGTTGTTTTTGATAACTCAAGCAATTTACGTCTAAATCATATTGTTATTTGAAACATTCTTTTAAGGGTCATTGCGTTTTTACTGTTTTGTCAGAATGCCAAAAAGTACAAGAATTGACTATGCAACGCACGCAGCTACAAGTTGTATACAATGCTTCAAGTGCCAAGATGAGTCATTAAGGTGGTTGAGTTTATCAACATTACATGTAATGAATCAGTGTAAACCCTTCTTTACTTTGTGCTTTGTGACACATAACAATAGAGAAGGAAGACGGCGACACATTTATTAAAACGAATTTAGGAACTTGGGTTAATTATGTAAAAAATAGAAAATTAAGCACCTTAAGTTGCGCTTACGGGTAAGTAATTTAAATTCTAAACTGTAAACTACAAATCCTTATTGACACATAAATATAATCGCTTAACTTCATGTTTTCCGCTGAATCTATACATTTAATAAAATTGGAGTGTCTGTAATATCAAAAGAAAACTTCCAGATTTCGGGAAGATGGTGTCTTTGCGTTGCTGATAACGAAAATCGCAGTTATTTTTTTTTTGTCTGTCTGTCTGTCCGCAAGCCGCGTTTGTTCCGGGTAATCTCCGAAACGGCTAGGCCGATTTTCTGAAGGATTTTTCACTGAAGGGTAGCTGACATAGATATTATAGGCTTTTTTATCTTAATATTGCTTGGACGAAGTCGCGGGCAACAGGTAGTATAAAATAAAGACATTCAATTCAAACAGAACGAAGAAATGAAAACACATATCGATAAATAATTATAAATGTACAATGTG
>JAOCNA010000029.1:9168543-9181355 GCA_026546675.1 Papilio helenus | reverse complement strand
AAGGGAGGTTTTAGTAATTATTTCGTTACTTTTTAGTGTACTGTTTTTTTTAGAATATTTTGTTTTTAGTGTATTTTTAAATATAGCCTGTTACTCATTAGTAACGTAGATTTTTATTGGTGAAAGATATTTTTAAATCGGCCTCGTAGTTTTTGAGTTATTTCAATACATACAAAATTACAAAACTTTCCTCTTTTTGATAAGCCTGTGCTAGACCACATTCCCACTTAATGTGGTTGAAAGATGGTACTTGTTAGCTTAATAAATACCTTTTCACTCTACCCTTGAAGGCCCCGACGTCATATCTTTACTAAATATTAATAAAATAGCTTTCGACCGTGACTCCGCCCGCGTGGAATTAAAAAAAACAAAAGAAAGTAGCCTATCTGTTCATCCAGCCTATCTTCTACATTAATGACAAATTTCCTCATATGTTGTAAAGTTAAAAGTATTTGAAGTCAACCAACCGTCACTGGTCTGTAGTTGACTATAACTTAGTCCAAATCATCACTATCGATTGACTAACTATAATGTTAACTACGTATCTAAATAAAAACAAAATTGATAAGTAAAAAAGTAAGTGGTCTATGTGTTCTTCTAGACTATCCTCTACATCAATGCCATATTTCATCGACAACCCTTCAGCAAGTTTAGGCTATAAACTGTAACTAACAGCTATCCAGTAAGAAGTAACATTCGCGTTCCATATAACGAAAAACCATTATTTTTGTATATGTCCACAAGTCCAGGTTTATTCAGTTTCCGAGACCTATACTAGGTGATGTATGTGTAAGTAACTTAGGGGTTTTTTTTATTTCATGCCAACGAAGACGCGAGCAAGAGCTAATCTTTACAATAAAATTAATTTGAATTTTCTGACGTTTGTGTTTTATGTTCTGCTAAGCAATAAAACAGATTGAAAACGGTATTCATTATCACGTGAGTTAACCAATCTACAGCTTATTTTATTCCAAGATGGTTAGGATGTTATGTTTGGATGCTCTGCAATGAAATAGTGTTTGTCTGTTTCTTTTGACTACACGTTTCAGGTTCGCAGTCCAGTAATTTTAATTAAATGATATCAATTAATTTTAATTAACAAGTTAATTACATTAAACATAATTACAAATAATTTTATGTCGTATATTTAGCAATTAAACACAATTTATAAATATTTTTTCACATGACCTCCGAAATAAGTTAGGATTTTTGATAACCATCATAATAGATTCAATTGTATAAAAAACCGGGAATTTTACATTAGTACATGAATAAGGTATCTTATATTGTCTGAATGGCTTACAATTTGCTACATAATAATGACTGTCATTAGTTATTAGTAACGCTTCCTTTATAAAGATGATCTAAGCACACCCGATTAAAAATACTTCCTTGATCGAATAATAATTTGTTTCCAAGTAACTTTTTAAATTCTCAGAAATTAGTTACTTTAGACGACGAAGACACGTGAGACCCAGGTTATCAAAACTCCGTCAGTCAGAAGAGTTAAGGATCTGATTACATCCGTCATAGATGCAGAGAAAAGAAATGGCGAGTAAGAAACCTATCACTACTGTGGGCTCTAATTAAATATGTTTTTTCTTATCCTTTTCGTCTCTAGTTCTCGATTCAATTACAATGTCAGTTTGACTGATAATATACAAGTTCTCGTTTGTACAATTAGCATTGTATAAATAATGGACATTATTACTTCAACATTATTATTATTATATAAATCAACTAAAATTATATACTGATCTTTGACATCAAATAGCGAAACATTGTAGTTTACAATGTCTTGCATTGTAAACAGTTATTTAAATAAGTTATTGATAGTAAAATAAAGTATTATGAGCAAGAAATTAAATTAGAGAAGGTGAACATCAGAAAGTAGATGAACCAAAACAGAATTATTACAACGAATAGACATAGATATTAATCATTCGATAAGAGCTATCCCTTATAGAAAAGTTAAAAATATATGAAACGGACGATTACTTTCGATGTAACGTGCTTGTCACTTATTTATTAAAATGGAGCGGGAGGGGATACAAGAAAAGAGTCAAAGACAATGGCCTATGAAACATAAAAACGTTTGAGATTCAAGATAGAACACGAAGGAGGAAAACCACTTTTTAAATCTTTTTTAATTAAAGAAAAAACAAATGCATTTTAGGTCTTGCATTATTATTTATGTGTAAACTACAAAGGAAAATGGGTTTGCCAAATGACGTGAAGCGTAAAGAGTAAAGGTAAAATTTTACATAAAATTTATTAGAAACAATAACAATATAGAAAGAAAAAACTTGCAATTTTTACTGCTCAAAATTGTTGATTTTTGATCGTTATTATTTATCCCTCATTATTCATAAGACATATGTTAATTATTATTTTTTTGACATTATCTGATAATATAGAATTTAGTGGTTGACTTGTTTATTTAAATAACAATTCTTAAACAATGGTTTTGCACGAAAAATAATTTTGATATGACTTTTCTTTCAGACAGTGTCGGTATTTGGTGACATGTCATCGGAACCGGCTTTCGTTGCGTAACAAGTGGCTCACCGCGAATACTGGTAGAACAGGACCCTCATGGCTAAATCAATGCGAATATATCGAACTGTAACAGCCAGGCAACGTCCCGCCTATTATACATTAATCGAGTTTTTCTAATGCGTACAATTTTCAAGGCATTAGTTATTTCCGCTTTTAAAATTAGAATTTTTATTTCTTAGACTTGAATATCTTTACATTTTAAATAGGAAGGTACACTGTCTACTATCTATATCTCTGTTAGTTACTCTGTTATCCATTGGGATTTTTTAGTTTAAAACTGGTAGAGTCCGCGATAATATCTTTTGTAAGAGCCGGCTCGCCCCGTGTACCTTGAGCATACAGAAGACAAGCGTGGAGTGGAAGTAATTTGAGTACTCTTCTCTTTACCACCATTTTCTTACAAGGAAAGCATGTGAAGGGGACGGATACTTAACGGAAATATCCTGTTTCTGTGCATCCCCTCTTCTGGCGGTTAAAGGTAGGCAACCTTTCAAATGCGGATGTATATGGCCTGCGATGACTCCGCTATTTTGGCGCTTTCCGGAGGCCGCTTACTCGTCTCCCACCTTACATATATATAAAAAAAGGATGACCTTTGATATTTAGGTTATTTAAAATTTTGTAGCAAAAATTAATTAATTATTCAGTATGATGGTTCTCAGATAGAAGTGAACAAAATAGAATTGATTATTAGGAAGTTGAATGATGTAAGGGGCCTTTAACCTTTTGTTCATTTTGTTACACGTTAACATCAGTCTGCATTTACTGACCTCCGAAAGACCTGCCTATGTATCAAAACTGTTGCTGGGAGTTGCGCGTGCGCTATCATTGCCAAATCTTAAATTCAAAACTAACGATGATTTGCACATTTGTTTGCGTGTATCAGTTTCCTTGGTTCCGTTTGTCAATGACCTTATCCATACAAAATGTCATATCTAAAAGATTTCCGATTATTATAATTATTTAGGGTTCCCTCTACGTATTGCAAATAATCGTGTTGTTAGGTTGTTTATTTTATAATGCTTTATTTGGGATTATGTTTTAGTATTTAAACAAACTGAAATATAATGAAAAGGAAAGCTATTACAATGGGTAAAATATGAAAGTATTTTTGTTTGTGACGTTGATATTTATCTGCTCATTTTCTTTGAACTGCGTTAAATTAATGTAAATTTTAAACTTAGTGCGTATTCACCTGAATGCCTTCAAAGAGCAAGGTTGAGAGCTCGTTTTGGGGTATTTCACTTTCCAATCCGGCTACACGTTTATTCACAATTATTATATCAGTATTGCCAAATCCTCGTATCAACACAATGTCAAGTACATCGACTACGTATAGTGGGGACTTTAGGACTTTATTTAGCCAAATTTAGCCAGTTATCGGGATCGACCTCGTATTTCGCATATATTGCACAACCGTTTGGTAGCAAGCTGTATATTTGCAATGACTTGCACTTTTATTATATTTATACAAAGATTTCAACACGAACTTAACTAAATATTATACTTGCGAATGTAGGAGTGTTTATTTGTTAAACTTTGCTGCATTATTATTCGATAGATCATAACGATTTGTACACGCTATTTGAATATTTTAATAAAAATAATATCAAACCGTTGTGTGAGAAGCCGCGGCCATCAACTAGCATTTGAACAGTACCTGCTTATGTTTTCATTTTATCTATCGTTTTTAAGTTGGTTTCTTTGTGCATTTAAATTGTGCTTAATGTGAGGATTTTTTTTAATTTCGCAAAAAACATATAAAGAGCGATTAAACGTAAGGAGCATAATTACATATAATTTTATTTGCATTATTTCCGTTTCGTTTTTAGGTTTTTATGAAAAAAGAATTAATATCAATGGTGCAAATCAAATTACGATTTGAAGAAAAATGTTCAAAAATCAAGGGTCAGCTGTGGTTTGAATGCACCGTTATGAAAATACTAGATTTTGCCCGCGCCTCCGTTTGCGTAGTAATAGAAAAAGAAATCAAAAGTAGCGTATGTGTTCTTCCAGACTATCCTCTAGGTCTATGCCAAATTTCATCGATATCCGTTCAGCAATTTAGGTTACAAACTCTAACAAACATCCATCCGTCCATCTAAACTTTCGCATTTATAATATTAGTAAGATTGGCTTGACTTTCTTAGATGTTGGTTAATCGTTTTGTAGAAGGTTATACTAAACTAAACATAATACTGACTAGCGGTTGAAAATCTTACGTTTTGCGCAATGGAAGCTCTGTCATTTGTAAATATTTCTTCCTTTGTTATCAAAGTTGACTAAACGCTTAATGGAACAGATGACTTTTGGTAGCATTACAACCCATAATCGATTTAATTTTTTCTAACATATATACGAAAGCTTGTATAGATAGTTGTTTGTTACTCAGTATCACCAAAACGAAACGGATTTCTATGAAATTTAGCACAGATGTACAACGTTATCGGGAAAAATACATAGGCTACTACGTTTTTTGTTAATCCTACGCAGCAAAGTCGCGGGCAAAAGTTGGTACTGTACAACAATGTCTAATATAAAAGAAAAATAAAGTCTTCCGCAATATTTGACCATACGTCGCAATACAAGTACAAGGGCCAGCGATTGGTTATTGTTAACACTTGATGGTCAGTGAAACATGCCTAGCAATTGGGGTCAGGGTCCAAACACCTTGTTACTTGAAGAGGTTTAAGTATCTTTGGTTACTCGTAAGTGATTCTTTTAATTCAAATACAAGTTGCTAAACAATGTTTTAAGAAACTAAAGGGTATTTAAAGAATGTATTTTTTTTTAAATGTAAGAAGTCCTTTAAGCATTACAACTAAGCTGTAGGCTGTAGAATATGGTTTACGACAATAATCGAATGGTGGGATTCGAACCCTCGACCGCAAGATCGGTAGGCGGTACCCAAAACCATTAGGCTATTGGCACTTAAGGTCATTACATTTGCCTAACCGGTTTCCAAGTAAGTCCTTAGTGTTGTGTTTTTGAATCGAATTCTTTATAAAGGTATCAGAAGAATAGACTAGATAGTCAGGTGTTTTATTTTTAAGTCTTGTTTACATGTGGAGTGAAAAAAAACGTAATAAGAACATTAAAATTTCCATTTTTCTGACGCTTCAGGATATGAAAGGTAATTCAAGGCAGTTTGTAAATGTGTCCTTTAATGCTAAATATTTTACATACTTAATACCATTCACTGAGTTCTGGTTAACGGAAGCTACGTTAAACTTTAGCGTATGTTTACACTGATGTAAACAAAAGATTCATTGTATACATAATGGATGGATGAAATTTGATATAGCTGTACAACACTGTTTCAGTCAACAAATAAGTTTTGCGCAGCCATAAGCTGACCAACTAAAAAAAAAATATACAGACGAATTGAGTACCTCCTTCTTTTGGGAAGTCGGTCAATTAAAAAGGCTGACAATAGATGAAGAAAAAAAAAGATAAAATAAATCATAAACATTTATTAATTCGTCACATTCTTTTGGTAACAATTATTGAATTCTTATAAACATATTGGTATCTTTTACATTATCTTGAAGCTGGATTCATTTAAACAAACCAAATCAGTGTTCAATAAGTTTAAACATTTCGGAAACAGTTTGAAAAAAAACCTTTACAATTACGTTAAAAATCGGAGGCGGAAGATTCTCCATTACAAATTAGTTCCTTAACATCGGTGGCTAAATGTTAAAAAGTTTTAACCTTCCACGTTCTACTCCATAAATGTGGTAACCTATAGTTATATATTGCAATTAAGATTAAAAAAATTAAATGTACTCGTAAACAGAACTTTCTTAGGTCTAAGAAGTATTTGACTTTTGAATTCAAAGAACATTTTGAATTGAACTTTCGTTTAAAATGAGTTGTCAAATTCGTTAATTAAACGTTAAAATAACAATAAAAACCTTGCATTTTATGAAATCTCTACATTGTATTGTTGGGTTATGTATTGTTTGTTAATTGAGCACTTGAACTTGTACTTGAGCGATTTTATTTTAAGTTACACTATATTGACAAATTCACCTACAATGTACATCCTAACTAAAAAAATACAAAACGAACTATACTAAAACCTTTATCTCCATCAATTTGTAACCAAGATCTAAAATAACTAAAATTAATAATTATTATAATGGTTTCAAATAACACATTTGTTTCTTACACATAAAACAAATTACATAATATTTATAAAATCACAGATACCTTGTTGTTATCGTCTGGCGAGGTCTGCAAGAAAAGTTATTTTACATTACTTAAACTTAAAGCTGAATTGTTTTTTATTTCATCGTAAATGAGCATAATAGCAATTTTTACAACCAAACACATTATATTATCTTCGGTGGAAATACCTGCTCGAGAAGAACAAAGAGAATCTTGCAAATACATTTCAAGTTGACATTTTGTTTCCAGTATTTTTAATTGCGTTATAAAACTATTTTAAAATTACTTAAATCTAAATATTATCAACATAACATCACATAAAATTACTTAAAATAATGAGCATTATTATTCGCTAGCATTCTTTCGTCTTGCCGTTTGCAACGACGCCATTGCCATTTGCAATGACGCCATTGCCGTTTGCGACGACGCCTTTGCCGTTTGCGATCACGCCATTGCCGTTTGCGACAACGCCTTTGCCGTTTGCGATGACTCCGTTACTCTTCGCTTGTGTGGTGAGCGAGTCGGTCTTCTTGTTATCGATGTTGACGTAGCTTCTGTAGTAGAAGTTACCGAACATGTACAGAAAGAGGCCGGCGTTTAGCGCCAGTAGGAAGTTGATAGACTTCGGGTAGTTGCAGTCGCAGAACATCACCACGAAGTTATGGTAGAACACGATCACAAACTGTACCTAAACAAGATAAAAATGTGCTCATTATTTTGATATTCAAAGTAAATACAAACGTACTAATGAATATAAATTGTATTCAATATTTAGAAGTAAAGCAGAGCAAGATTCCCGTGTGGTCGAACGGAAGATCCGACAAAAGAGGATATGCCAAAAAATTTAGGATTCAAAAACTGGAGAAGGAATATACCAGCAAATGGTTCGTTGAAACATATTTTAAAAAGACATATCAGTCTTAAAGTTACTATTTACAAGTTTTTTTAATAGACTTTTAAGATAACTCAGAATAACAAATGAGAAATTGTTTACCAGTTGCAGACTGGTGAGGTGTTTCTTCCACCAAAGGTACTTCTGGTACTGAGGTCCGAGTCCTGAGATCAGGTAGTACGTGTACATGATCACGTGGATGAAGGAGTTGATTACACCCAGCAGAGTTCCGTGACCTCCTGCAACATTATAACTGCATTAGTAAATTTACAATTATCCTAACAAAAAAACAGCATATCATTTATTTCAATGAACATAAATTTTAATTACAAAAAAATGTACAAGAATAAAAATATTCCAATAAGTTACCTGGAAGGAATTTAACTCCGATCCAAGCGCAAATTGGCATCATGGTGTGATGGTAAAGATGCAGGAATGATATTTGTCTGTTCTTTTTCCTAAGAACAAAAAATACCGTGTCCAAGAGTTCGATGATCTTTGCAAAGAAATACCACCAAACCGCTCCCGCCATCTAGATAATTAAAGAAAAAACCGGATTATGTATAGAATATGTGCAAATAGTTGGATTTAATATTTATAGAATCAGTAAGTACTGTATCACACAGGACTTTACTATACTCGTAGATGAAACTGTTTTTCTATTTTACGACCATTAATTTCAGATACTTGGATTTAGCACCTATGTCACAAGTATTACTGCACTTACAGACAATGTATGGAATTGCAGACAACTCTTTGATCATTGTAAAAACTATAAGTTGTACATTTTTTTTAAATATTTTTTATATTTATGCTTACTCTGAATGCTTTAGGATCGTAGGAGTAATCCACAGGTTGACAGCTATAGTTGTAATCATTCCACCAGCCGGAGACTAAGCCCTGTAACAAACAAAATTGGACACCACAATTTTATTCATCTATATAGAAAAATGGCACAGTTATTAGGAAAATAACTTCCTTATTAAAACAAAAACTAGTGAATATTCTTCCTTAAACTATGTAGTGTTATAAAATAATTTTGTTTAACCATCGCGTTGGATATGTTAATAATTTACTCGTATATTCATAATCATCTGTTTACCATGTCTTTTAGCTAAATCTCAAACGTCAGGACACGGATTCTTGACATCATCTTTACACGGCAAACAATCACAGACTTTGTCCGGTTCTACATTATACAGCTTCAAATATTTTTTATCTATTAGTTAATACACGATTTGAAAATGTTTACACAATTTTATTACATTACATTACCAAAGTTATTCTATATTATTAAAATATCAACCATTCTTAAGACTGGTTATTTGAATATTTAAAAAAACAATCAATGATTTTGTTTCCTCGTAAAAATCAAACCCGATATATTATAATTTGAATTCATATCGGATTTGAATTTAAAAGTCAATTCAAGACTTATTTTAAAAGTTGTTTATTTCAGGATAATTTCTGTAGTAGTGTCAAAATACATTTAAAACGATTTTTTACTTTGAAAAAAATTACGTCAAAAAGTCAATTAACTAATGCCCATTATTTAAAGTAACAACTGAGAAATTATTAGACCACAAAGGATACGGAAAAAACGTAATACGATTATTTTTTATTAATGTTAATTAATTCTTACAATGTTGAATTACAAGTCACACTTAGATATTTGCTTGAATAATCTGATTCAAAGTTAGGTGTTCCTTAAACTGACGTGAGTTTTATTGACTTGTATGCAAAAAAGTCTAATAAAATTAATGAAATCACATTGAAATGTCTCTAAATGTAAACTACAATCTGAATAAAAGATCTTGAAAGTCATCACCAGTAATGATGTTTGTCGATAATAATATCATTATGAGTCTTGTGCATATTTTTTTTATTAAATACTTGTAGTCCTTAAATAATAAGAAACTCGTAACATAACATCTTAAGTGTATATTCCGTGTTTCGTCTCATGATTGTGTATCGGAGGCATAATTTTAGTCATCTCTCCCTTTCCACCATTCTCTTATGAAGGGTTGGGAAGTGTATTTGGAGATACATACATAGATAGGAAAAATAACCGCTATCCGTGCGTCGCCAGATCTGTTGCAAATGCGAATGTCTATGGCCTGCGGTCGCTACTCTATTTTGTCGAATTCCTTAGACTTTAGAAAAACCTAATCGTGATAAGAAACCCTTGTCTAAATAAAAATATATCGTATAATTTAAAATGTCGCGAAAAAATGTACATTTACATAAAGATATTTTTACCTCGTATACCAAGAAGATGCTCATGAAGATTTGTGTGATATTGTAGACGATGATTGGTTGCTTCAAGGAAAATGGTTTCCTATCTCTCATGTAGTGATGACCCACTGACGTGCAGAAGTACAGGTATGTGGCCAGCAGGGTCAGCAGCGGCCCAGGACCTGACATCAACCACCAGTTCTCCGTCCGAGGATCTGAGGGAAAAACAAACAATTATAAAACGTTTTCGAAATATCGCTTCATTTTCAAATGTATAAAAACAAGACGATCTTTCGAAAGTTCTTGTAATGAGTTTTATAAAAATGATTTTGACATAAATGTAATAAAAAAAAAACATTTAAATGAATACAGTTAATGAATTTCCGTAACTGTAAAAAAAATTACAACATTAAAATACAATAATAAGCTCGGATACATTTTTGTAGGTGAAGAAGATTTTAAAAAGTTAAGTTAAGGTTAAAACTAACATGTACACTTCATTTATATTTATTTACGGGTTAATTAATTAAATTCTTGCAAAAAGGTATGGTATTCCTAGTCAATAGTTTTACCCATTTTAGTAATGAATTGCCATTCAAATATTTACTATCTATACTCTATTCGAATTTTATTAATATTCAATTGTTATATAATTATAACAAAGCAAATCACTTCAGAAATTTTACTGCAATTTTAATGCATATTTTTCCATTTAACCAGTAACAAGTCGTTCCTTTTTACTAACATGTGTATTCCCGCCCTTACGCTAAAAAAATTCTCATACGTTTATCTCAAATAATGCCATTAGAAAAAATATATAAGATGTTATAGACATTTTACAAATATTTATTCATTTACTATAAACGCATCAAAAGCATGTAGAGAATATAAAATATATTTGTTTGTTTAGCATGTCATTTCCATACAGCTGCGAGCGTACTTTACTTGACTTACTATGAAGCCCTCTCCCCTCCCCTCCCCATCCCCCGCCGCTATCTGATGCAATGACTAACATCGCACGTGCTATATTCTAACACAATAGTTATTCTTGACAACAAAGTGTAAACAAGAAAATTCGTAGGGTTATTAAGAAAATGTTATTTCAATTATAAATTGAAATCAACATTAAGGTGAATAATAATTTTCGCGGGTTTTTTTATTTAAAAAACTTAAGAACATTTTTGTTAGACAACAACTGAAATACAATTCTCAAAAACTAAGCCCTAGTGAATTTTGCGTAACGCGTATAGCTTAAGAATAAGTCCAAAATATACGGAAACAGAAAACCAAAACAATCGGTATATGAAAACACACTTATTAAGACCTACCACAAAGATAATTTTTGTATATATTGATCAGGTCACGTTGATAGCAAATGCCCTGAGTTAACGTATCGCATATAAATTTGAAATTATAAAACATTTAATCTATTACGTATGTTAGAGGATTGAGGTCCTAAGAGCACATACACGGCCTGCTTCAAATAGTGCGTTTTGTCTGCATTTTAGCCGCGACTGCAAACTCATTGTAACTGGTAATAATGGTCCGTGTATGCCAATTGCTGACCGCTTAACACCTGATTACTTAAAGCTGTCTGTGTATGTCCGTCCTTATCTAAACACTGAATAACATAATTATAGTGTCGTAAATATTTACATCAGGTGTTGTGATAACTCACTTGTAAATTATAATAAAATTCGTCGCAGTATTGTTGAATTTATTAGTTTGTTTTTATCGATCCATTGTATTTTCAAGCTAATATTAATATTATAAACAATACTAGCGATCCTCCCCATCTTCTTCTGGATGGCAAAGATTATGCTTCTTACATATTTTCTAACTTATCCGTAACCTTCCATTCGATGTAAAATATAGTCTTTGTTTCCTCGCCTACGTAGCCTATGTAGTTTCTAATGGCGAAATAATGTTTGAACAATTCAGTAGTTTTGAAGCCTATTCAATGTAAACAATCTAGTATTTCCCTATACTATATTAGTATAGATTTATATTTAGAAACTAAGAACGTTTGTATGTTTATAGATTATTTATATAGTGAACATATTAGTTGTTGTAAATAGTAATTACAAGACAAATAGCTCGGTTAAGATTTTTAACAACGAAGCTAAATAACATAAAAAAATGATTGAAAATAAGATTGAAATGTGACCTTTTGTATGGAGGTTGGCGATGCAGAAATCGTCATGCAACATTTCGACAAAAAAGTTGGCCAACTGAGAAATGACTGCACCGGATCAGTGACGAAATTAAATACATAATTTCTTCACGATACGATAAAATGATTAAAACGTTATCCAAAAAAAATTAATAAACTGCCTGTTTTTCTAGAAACAACTGTACAAAATCTTTTACTGTTTTCTATATTTTT
Organism: Papilio helenus; assembly: GCA_026546675.1. Taxonomy (NCBI): domain Eukaryota; kingdom Metazoa; phylum Arthropoda; class Insecta; order Lepidoptera; family Papilionidae; genus Papilio; species Papilio helenus. The sequence continues at coordinate 9,169,110 of JAOCNA010000029.1, read as the reverse complement.
TAAAAGTGAGATGATGTTTTTTGTTTCTGTATTTTTTATTATAATTAATGCCATGGAAACTTAGAGATTTGATAGTCTTATTCGAAGTAGTTTTTGTAAATATTATAAATTTTTCGTTTATAGTAGGAGCAGCTGCCCCCTCCCCACCGCCCCCAGGCGACGCTACTGACACGTGTCATACTATTTACATAATAGAAAAAGTTAATTAAATAAAATAATAAGGTGGCCACGTGAACGCAAAGCCTTAACAAAATTCATTCATTTTCTACCATTAAAAGTTACAAAAGGAATTCTTAGTTATAATATGGCTATTATAAATAGTTTTAACCTGTTTTACGTGATTTAAAATGATTATTGTATCGCTGAGTTTAAAAATAACAATGTTTCTGAAACGTTTACTTGACATTTAAATAACTTGTGTCAACCGGTAGAGCTACTCTGAGAATTTTTATCTTCTTTGCAAATGGGCGCTTTGAGTTAGTAACTATATCATTAACTAGTCCTAAGTATTTCTTGAAGTAATGACCGAGGATAGCTAGGGATGGCGTGTATGCTAGTGATGCACCT